>JAMYXO010002401.1:5000-23981 GCA_033310375.1 Conus canariensis | reverse complement strand
CAAAACAGGACAGGTGACATTTAAAACGCAGTTCAAACAGACAGGTGGTATTTAAAACACTGTTCAAAACAGACAGGTGACATTTAAAACACGGTTCAAAACAGACAAGTGACATGTAAAACACGGTTCAAACAAGACAGGTGACATTTAAAACACAGTTCAGAACACACAGGTGACCTTTTGACACACACACACACACACACACACACCACACACACACCACACACACACACACACACACACACACCACAGAGTCTTCTTCAAACGTCACGAAGAACAGACCCTGAAAAAAATGGTCAAAAAAAAAAAATAAACACACACACACACAAAAACAACAACAACAACAACAACAACAACTCTTCATACGGCCGTCAGCAGAAAACGAGGCATAACCAGACAAACATGCTCCTACTCCCGGGCATGCACACGGTCGGACAGGCGAACGGGCAGACACACATACTCACACACAACAGCTGAGACAGAATGATTAAGGGGTTCTTTTGTGGCACCATTGCTCCAGGTGGTTAAAAAAACGGTGTGGACAACAGTCATCCCTGGGAGATGCCAAACACGTAATGTCACTATGAGATATACTGGTTCATTGGCACCTGACGGCTCACAGCTTCAAGCTTCAGCTGCAACAGTAGTAGTAGTAACTACTGTCACAAAACAAACTCATTTAAACTGTACACAACTTTAAAAAAATTACAATGGGCGTCAACATGTTTTAACGTATCAAACCAAAGGTAAGAAAAAAACATCATGACACGGGCATGTAAAAAGAGCGATTAGATTCACGAAGAGATTTCAACAAATACTACAAGTAAATAACTAGAAACAGGATCCACACGTTTAGGGAATAATATATGAGTCAGTTTTATTGATAATTTAATGTCTCTCTAATCTTTTACGCGTTCATCAATTTTCCCTTCCTTCTGGACTCTGCGTATATATTTGGTTAGAAAATACTACAAAACAATGAAAACAAAAAATAGGTTTTACTATTTGTCAAATAAGGATAACAAGAATGATAGGGACAGGGAGAAAATAGGGGCGTACTAAGGTGCCTCAAACAAATAAAGAAAAAGACCTACCTTCCAATCGTTTATAACATACGCAAGAGTTGGCTCATAATCATTTACAAACGTCTGCGTGCTTCGGTCCGTCAACAATGGGGAGTCCCTTGATTCGTCAATCAGGTTTTCATAACGATGGTCATTTCTGTATCTGGTTATATCCGTAGCGATCACGTTAAAAACTCGCCGAAGACTGTTATGGAAAAAGAGTGATCGTAAAGCGACATTATTAGTAATTACGGATCACTCAGTTTTTACAGCAGATGTTGCTCATTACAAATAGCGTGCAGTTCATCCGGGAACAGGTGAGTAAGCTCGGGGGGGGGGGGGGGGGGGGGGGGGGGGGCACTATGCGTGTATTTTTGTAAGTGTATTCCCCCCTGAGCCCCCACTCCTAAAACAGAAGAAAATAAAACAAAACAAAACAAACAAACACACAAATATATTTGCCTCATACATTCGCTGAACAGCAAACTGGATCATGGACCAAAAGTATGTTTCTCCTCTTAATAAAATGTGTTAACCGTTTAACCGTTATAAGATATATAATATATGTATGTGTGTGTATATCTATCTGTATATATGTGCGTATATATACATATATACATACATAAGAAAGACAATAAGATGTTCAAAATGCACAACAAAGCAACTCGTGTCAGTATGGGGGGGGGGGGGGGGGGGGGGGGGGGGGGCATTAAGGAAGGAGGCAGAGTGCTGCATACGCGTATTGGGGATCCAAGCAGGGGCCATTCAACACCTCCAAAGTAACTCAGCAGCAGCAGTGCAGTGTCTCCTCTGCTGGGGGTGCCCCAGACGAACTGGCACCGACAGATGACCGTGCACCAGCGGCACTGTGATCATGATGGAAGGATTCTGGGAATGGCCGTATATGGGGGGCAATGGAGAGGAGGGATGGGTGGGGAGGTGGAAGAGGGGCTGTCAAAACGAACAGCGTGACGGTGATGCCATTGAGAGACCGACAGACAGAAGACCACGCAGAGAAAAAAGAAACACTGACAAAGAATGCAGACAGAACAGAGGCCCTAGTCTGAGCACACAGCCGACAGAACTGGAGGAACTTGGTGAACTGTACAGTATGGAACCCCGAGAAAGCCTCGGGTAGGTTAGGGAGAAGGAGAAGACGAAGGAGAAGGAGAGAAGAAGAAGGAGGAGGAGGAGAAGGAGGAGGAGGAGGAGGAGCAGAAGAAGAAGAAGAAGGGGAAGGAGAAGAAAAAGGAGATGGAAGAGAAGAAGAAGGAGGAGAAGGGAGAAGGAGAAGGAGGAGAAGAAGAGGAAGGAGAAGAAGAAGAAGAAGAAGAAAGAAAGAGGAGGAGAAGGAGGAGTAGAAGAAGAAGGAGAAGGAGAGGAAGGAGAAAGAGAAGGAGAAGAAGAAGAAGAAGAAAGAAGAAGAAGAAGAAAGTATGAAGAGAAGAAAAAGGAAAAAAAAAGGAAAAGGACAAAACATTGTTCCTCCCCCCCCTCTTCCGCCCCTCCCCCCCCCCCCCCCCCCCCCCCCCCCCCCTCTCCACGCGTCTGTCTCTCTGTCTGCTTGTCTGTCAGCAGGATCAAACCAAAACCACTCAACGGATTTGGACGAAATTTTGTGGACAGATGCAACGTGAGCAAAAGGCGGACGCTCAGAATTTAGAAAGGATCCGTGGGAAGATCCGGGTTAAAGAGCAGATCCTGGATCCGTTGACTTTAGTGGATATCTGCGGCTTTGGGAGAGTCCTAGCAGTTGATTCCTCTGTTAAAGTACAGCAGTGTGGGTCCGGGTAATCAAGACACAACATACTGGAGCTCTGTGGATGCAAGCTAGCCAACAGCATTGTCTGTCATTTTGATTGCAATAGGACAATTCAAGGAATCAATCATCTTGCACAGATCAGTGCGAATTAGGCATGGAGAGAGAGAGAGAGAGAGAGAGAGAGAGAGAGAGAGAGAGAGAGAGAGAGAGACAGAGACAGAGACAGAGAGAGAGGGAGGGAGCAAGGGAGATTTAGACCTGGAGAGAGAGAGAGAGAGAGAGAGAGAGAGAGAGAGAGGAGAGAGAGAGAGAGAGAGAGAGAGAGTTTTAAGGGAGTTAGGATCTAATTTTCTGTAACAGTTAGGCCCTATCCCTCCCATTCCTTAACGATCACTGTAACCTATGACATTCCATTTTTAATGCTTACTTATCTTGTTATTTTAGTGTGGTGAAGACTCGCCCTGTTAAATATCATTTAACACCAACAGGTATAACAGCTAGCTAATGATTATCATGTTTCCCTTTCCTCCACGATCGCTTTTAACCCGTTACATTCCACTTTCAACGTTTACTTATCTGCGTATGTTCAAACATCCTCTTCATGCAGTCAAGACATTCTGCTTAGAATCATATGCACACTGGGAGCTAGTCCAAAGACACTTTGTTTCCCTTAAGTTCGGCACACGTTTCTCAAAGGAATACATTTATGATGCCACCACTTTCCAACTAGTTTTTTTTCTTTCTCTAAAGAAAGAGTACTCGTGCTTTAGTTCTAACGTTCGGTAAACATTCCTTTGACGGTGAAGTTTACACTAGAGATAATACATGTAGTACATATTCCGCTCACCCCCCTCCCCTACCCCCCTGTCCCTCCCTTACCATACGTCTTAAACCAACGTTTCAAACACGATGTTCTTGTTGCCAAAAGCCCTTTGCCACCCTTCTCGCTGCTCCTCAAGAAAACAACATTATTTCTACATGAGGTTTTGCCCAACACTTGCCAGTGAACGATCTGCACAGAATGGTTACGGTAAAAAAAAAAAAAAAAAGGTGGCATGGAAGTAAGCTCAATGAGAGAAGAAATTCTTTAAAAAAAAAAAATCAAACATATCGCAAACAAAGGCGGTGTTTAAATAACGTCAATCTAGTATCTGATTCAGTTTTTTTCCCTGTAAAAAAAGTATTTGAGCTGAAGTAAAAGTTCAGAGAGCTTCGCTCACTGACAGACGTTGGGTAAAACTCGTGTATGAATCGCGAACAGCGTGGCGGCGAAGATGGTGGGTGTGGAGGTGAAATCCCGACACTCGCTGTGTCTACAGTTCAGTCCGCTCAACATGCCTTCAGCACTTCTTGATTGTGTGTCTACAGTTCAGTCCGCTCAACATGCATTCAGCACTTCTTGATTGTGTGTCTACAGTTCAGTTCGCTCAACATGCATTCAGCACTTCTTGATTGTCTGTCTACAGTTCAGTCCGCTCAACATGCATTCAGCACTTCTTGATTGTCTGTCTACAGTTCAGTCCGCTCAACATGCATTCAGCACTTCTTGATTGTCTGTCTACAGTTCAGTTCGCTCAACATGCATTCAGCACTTTTTGATTGTCCGTTTCTTTCTTTCTTTCTTTGCCCCTCAACACCCTTTCAGTGTCAAGAATGAACACTGGGTACGGCTTTTCACCTCCAATTAGCAAGTCGTACATCTTCTGGTTTGAAATTGCTTCCAGTCGTGAACAAGCCTCCTGAGGTCGGCTAGTCTATAAACAAGAGTCTCTTTGTGTGCGTGTGTGTTTCCCTCTCTTTGTCCCTCTCTGTCTGTGTCTCTGTCTGTGTCTTTGTCTGTCTCCTCTAATCCCATCACTGCCAGAACATTTTCCTACAAACTACAGATACAAACTCCACGCCCACAAAAGCTGAAGACGGGGGGAAAAAAAACACCCAAAAACAAACAAAAAACACCCCAGGAGAGTCTATACAGGGAGCCTAGCTTAAAACCACCCTGCTACCCACCAGAACGACAACATGCTGGGATGGGGCTGCGAAAGTGACCCAGATGTAGCTGGGGCAGCGGCAGAATTCAAACTTGCCCCGTGATGACGGCGAGCTGTGCCACTGTGTGACGTGTATTATGACGGGCACATTCACTCGTGATGTCATCACCACGCCACATCTTTTTCCTTTTTCCTTATCATCAGGCTACATTTTTTTTTTCACTTATCACGCGACATTTAAAACATCTGTGGTCTTCAGTGTTGCCAACCAGGCCATTCCAACAGTCACAGAAGAACCAGTCAAGAGCCTTGGAAGATGGTATGATGATACGCTGAAAGACACACAAAGAGCAAAAGAAACCAAGCAGATGGCGGAGGAAGGCTTGGAGACCATTGACCAGTGTGGGCTCCCTGGCAAATACAAGGTCTGGTGTCTGCAGTTCATGCTGATACCAAAGCTGCTATGGCCTCTGATGATATACGACATCTGCACCAGCATAGTGGAGGCAATGGAAGCCAAAATCAACAAGTTCACAAGGAAATGGCTTGGTGTCCCACCCTGTCTGACTGACATAGCGCTGTACTGTCGCCAAGCAAAGCTGAAACTACCCCTGAAATCCATCCTGGAGGAATACAAAGCAGGGAAGATCAGACTTCAAAGCATGCTGGAGGACTCAGGAGACAAGGTGGTAGAAGCAATTAAGCCCCAGCTGAAGACAGGCAGAAAATGGAAAGTTCAAGAGGCGATGGATTCTGCAAAAGAAAGTCTCAAGATCAGAGAAATAACAGGACACACACAGACCAACAGACAGGGACTGGGGGTGACCAAAACTGAATGGTGGTCAAAGGCCAAAGGAAAAGCCAAAAGAGACATGATGATTCAGGAGATGAGAAAAGAAGAAGACCAAAAAAGACTCCAAAAAGCAGTCCAGCAGAGCCAGCAAGGGCAATGGACAACGTGGGAGAATGCACTCCAAAGAAGTCTCACTTGGAATGACATTTGGCACATGGCCCCTCTCAGGATCAGCTTCATTCTCAGATCTGCATATGACCTTCTGCCCTCAAATGCAAACCTGGTGAAGTGGGGGAAAACAGACGATCCTGCATGCCCCCTCTGCCATGAAAAACAAACAGTGGAGCATGTCCTAAGCTCATGTAAAGTAGCCCTGGCTCAAGGAAGGTACACATGGAGGCACAACCAAGTGCTCAAAGAAATTGTACAAGTAGTCTGGGCTAGTACCAACACCACAAAAGGGAAAATCAGGACTCCAAAAGCACCCGCAACATTCTTCACGGCAGGAGGCAGCAAATCATGGCCAAGAACAACAGTGCCACTCGAAACATGCAGGCAGAGTCTGCTGGACGGGGCAGATGACTGGGAGTGCACTGCAGACCTCCCAGAATGGAAGAGTCACCCAGAGATCATCAGCAAGAGTGGCATGAGACCAGACATAGTAGTCCACTCTAAGTCAACCAAGCAGCTGATCATGATCGAGCTCACGGTGCCATATGAGAACAGAATGGAGGCAGCTCAAATCTACAAGACTGAAAAGTATGCTGATCTGGCAAACAGCCTGAGGAGAGAAGGCTATCAGGTCAAAGTCCTCACTGCAGAAATTGGAGCTAGGGGGTTTGTAGGAACGTCTGCATACAGCCTCATGAAACAGCTCTCAGTTGCAGGGAAGGAAAAAACCAGAGCCCTGAAAGCAATGGCAGAAACGGCAGAGAGGTGTTCAAGCTGGATCTGGTCAAGGAGGAACAAAAGTGAACTTCATAAGGCTTAATTTCCCTACAAATATCAGGTGTCCCTGTGGCTCAGTGGTTAAAGCGCGAGTCATTAAGTGGAAAATGAGCATGTCCAGAGGGTCATGGGTTCGAATCCCAGCCATGGCTCGTCCCAAGATGGGGAAAAAAAAGGGGCAGCAGAGGGACATCCGGAGTCATGAACGGGTGTGGCCCAACCCCCCTAGAGTGTCAGGAGATAAGGGCCGAAACACTTGCTTGAAGGGGGCTTCTCTTCTGAGGACTCTCTGCTGCCACGCTCTCCACGAGTTTCTTTCTACTGATGCATGGGTAAACCATTGACTTCCGGGAATAGGCCGGAGGACGTCCGGGAAAGACCGGAGGACACTGGGAAAGACCAGAACCAAGGGCTCTGTGGGCTGGCTCCCCACTTTGCCTTAAACATGTGGCTACTAAAAATAAAAGGAAAAGATGCTCCCAGGATTCACCGAAAGGGGGAGAGAATGATGAATCCATCGGTGCTCAACCAATCATGACTGCAAATCCCAAACGGACTATGAACATGGACCAAATGGAATATCCATGTGTCTGTGGAAAGCGTTTCGCTACCACCCGTGGCATGAAGATCCACAGAACAAAGATGGGATGTGTGAAGACTCATCTGAATGAGCAGCAGCGCACTGCATCAGCAGATAAGACGTCGGAAGACCAAGGCCAGGATTTAAACCACAGTGCCAAGGACATCCACGCTGTTGGTTCGGATGAGGAATTTGCACAGGCCCTCGATGCCAGGCGCCTGAAACTCAACCTGCCACGAGCAAACGAAACTGAAGATTGGGAGAAACTGGATGCAAAAATCGTCCAAAGACTCGATGCACTGATAGGGAAAAGCACCCTGGAACACAAACTAGCCACATATGGGGACATTGTGTATGCCACATGTAGAGACGCCTATGGAGCAAAACTACCCAAAGAGAAAACACCTCCAAAGAAATCCAGACGCCAAGAAAAGATGGACAAGATCAGGGTCCAAAAGAAAAACCTCAAGATGCAAATGAAGACCGCACTGCCGGCTGAAAAACAAGGCTTGGAAAAACTGTGGAAAGACCTGAAAGAAAAACACAGTGCCCTCAGCAAAGCGGAATCTGCGAGGAAGAGGAAGAGCAAAAAGAAGAAGACACAAGAGCGCTTCTTCAGAGACCCCTTCCAGTTTGCCAGAACACTGTTTGAGCAGCCAAAATCTGGGACCCTAAGTGTGGACAAAGGAGTTCTTGAGCAGCATCTGAGGAAAACATACTCTGACCCACAGAGCAAAGCACCACTCGACATTCAAGGTCTGGTGTGGCCAACCAACCCTGAGGAACAGTTCAATGGCAAGCCTCCAACGTTGGCGGAAATCAAGAAGGTGGTCGACAAAGCCAGAGCCAAATCATCACCAGGGCCAAACGGAATACCTTACCAGCTTTACAAGAAATGTCCCAAGGTGCTGGAGTGGCTCTACAGGCTGCTGCGATCGGCTTGGAGAAACCAGAAGATCAGCGGCCAGTGGATGACGGCAGATGGTGTGTACATCCCCAAAGAGCAAAACTCAAGTGACATTAGCCAGTTCAGGCCAATATCACTACTGAACGTCGAAGGGAAAATCTTCTTCTCTGTCATGGCAGCAAGGCTGAGCAAGTACCTGATGGAAAACAAGTACTTGGATGTGTCAGTCCAGAAAGGTGGCATCCCAGGCGTGGCGGGCTGTGTAGAACACGCCACAATGATCTGGGACGCAATCCAAAAAGCAAAAACAGAAAAGAGAGACCTGGACGTAGTGTGGCTTGATCTGGCAAACGCATATGGATCTGTGCCCCATGAGATGATACAGTTGGCTCTTGAGATGTACCATGTGCCAAAGAACATCCGCGACATGCTCAAGAAGTACTTCAATGGCTTCTCAATGCGGTTCTCTACCAAGGAGTACACAACAGACTGGATCAACTTGGAAGTGGGTATTGCAATGGGCTGTGCAATTTCCCCAATACTGTTCGTGGTGGCAATGGAACTCATCTTGAAAGCAGCAACAAACAACGCGAGACAAACAGACCTTGGCGATGGATACAAGATGCCTCCTCTCAAGGCCTTCATGGATGACACTACAGTGATTTCATCCAGAGAAGACGAGACACGTCATGTGCTGGAGAGGCTGGACGACATAGTTGCCTCATCCAGAATGAAGTTCAAGCCAAAGAAATCACGGAGTCTCTCACTGAGGAAAGGAAAAGTGGCCGGATCTGTGGTCTTCAGTGTTGCCAACCAGGCCATTCCAACAGTCACAGAAGAACCAGTCAAGAGCCTTGGAAGATGGTATGATGACACGCTGAAAGACACACAAAGAGCAAAAGAAACCAAGCAGATGGCGGAGGAAGGCTTGGAGACCATTGACCAGTGTGGGCTCCCTGGCAAATACAAGGTCTGGTGTCTG
Source organism: Conus canariensis (assembly GCA_033310375.1). Classification (NCBI taxonomy): domain Eukaryota; kingdom Metazoa; phylum Mollusca; class Gastropoda; order Neogastropoda; family Conidae; genus Conus; species Conus canariensis. The sequence continues at coordinate 14,957 of JAMYXO010002401.1, read as the reverse complement.
CAGTTCATGCTGATACCAAAGCTGCTATGGCCTCTGATGATATACGACATCTGCACCAGCATAGTGGAGGCAATGGAAGCCAAAATCAACAAGTTCACAAGGAAATGGCTTGGTGTCCCACCCTGTCTGACTGACATAGCGCTGTACTGTCGCCAAGCAAAGCTGAAACTACCCCTGAAATCCATCCTGGAGGAATACAAAGCAGGGAAGATCAGACTTCAAAGCATGCTGGAGGACTCAGGAGACAAGGTGGTAGAAGCAATTAAGCCCCAGCTGAAGACAGGCAGAAAATGGAAAGTTCAAGAGGCGATGGATTCTGCAAAAGAAAGTCTCAAGATCAGAGAAATAACAGGACACACACAGACCAACAGACAGGGACTGGGGGTGACCAAAACTGAATGGTGGTCAAAGGCCAAAGGAAAAGCCAAAAGAGACATGATGATTCAGGAGATGAGAAAAGAAGAAGACCAAAAAAGACTCCAAAAAGCAGTCCAGCAGAGCCAGCAAGGGCAATGGACAACGTGGGAGAATGCACTCCAAAGAAGTCTCACTTGGAATGACATTTGGCACATGGCCCCTCTCAGGATCAGCTTCATTCTCAGATCTGCATATGACCTTCTGCCCTCAAATGCAAACCTGGTGAAGTGGGGGAAAACAGACGATCCTGCATGCCCCCTCTGCCATGAAAAACAAACAGTGGAGCATGTCCTAAGCTCATGTAAAGTAGCCCTGGCTCAAGGAAGGTACACATGGAGGCACAACCAAGTGCTCAAAGAAATTGTACAAGTAGTCTGGGCTAGTACCAACACCACAAAAGGGAAAATCAGGACTCCAAAAGCACCCGCAACATTCTTCACGGCAGGAGGCAGCAAATCATGGCCAAGAACAACAGTGCCACTCGAAACATGCAGGCAGAGTCTGCTGGACGGGGCAGATGACTGGGAGTGCACTGCAGACCTCCCAGAATGGAAGAGTCACCCAGAGATCATCAGCAAGAGTGGCATGAGACCAGACATAGTAGTCCACTCTAAGTCAACCAAGCAGCTGATCATGATCGAGCTCACGGTGCCATATGAGAACAGAATGGAGGCAGCTCAAATCTACAAGACTGAAAAGTATGCTGATCTGGCAAACAGCCTGAGGAGAGAAGGCTATCAGGTCAAAGTCCTCACTGCAGAAATTGGAGCTAGGGGGTTTGTAGGAACGTCTGCATACAGCCTCATGAAACAGCTCTCAGTTGCAGGGAAGGAAAAAACCAGAGCCCTGAAAGCAATGGCAGAAACGGCAGAGAGGTGTTCAAGCTGGATCTGGTCAAGGAGGAACAAAAGTGAACTTCATAAGGCTTAATTTCCCTACAAATATCAGGTGTCCCTGTGGCTCAGTGGTTAAAGCGCGAGTCATTAAGTGGAAAATGAGCATGTCCAGAGGGTCATGGGTTCGAATCCCAGCCATGGCTCGTCCCAAGATGGGGAAAAAAAAGGGGCAGCAGAGGGACATCCGGAGTCATGAACCGGGTGTGGCCCAACCCCCCTAGAGTGTCAGGAGATAAGGGCCGAAACACTTGCTTGAAGGGGGCTTCTCTTCTGAGGACTCTCTGCTGCCACGCTCTCCACGAGTTTCTTTCTACTGATGCATGGGTAAACCATTGACTTCCGGGAATAGGCCGGAGGACGTCCGGGAAAGACCGGAGGACACTGGGAAAGACCAGAACCAAGGGCTCTGTGGGCTGGCTCCCCACTTTGCCTTAAACATGTGGCTACTAAAAATAAAAGGAAAAGATGCTCCCAGGATTCACCGAAAGGGGGAGAGAATGATGAATCCATCGGTGCTCAACCAATCATGACTGCAAATCCCAAACGGACTATGAACATGGACCAAATGGAATATCCATGTGTCTGTGGAAAGCGTTTCGCTACCACCCGTGGCATGAAGATCCACAGAACAAAGATGGGATGTGTGAAGACTCATCTGAATGAGCAGCAGCGCACTGCATCAGCAGATAAGACGTCGGAAGACCAAGGCCAGGATTTAAACCACAGTGCCAAGGACATCCACGCTGTTGGTTCGGATGAGGAATTTGCACAGGCCCTCGATGCCAGGCGCCTGAAACTCAACCTGCCACGAGCAAACGAAACTGAAGATTGGGAGAAACTGGATGCAAAAATCGTCCAAAGACTCGATGCACTGATAGGGAAAAGCACCCTGGAACACAAACTAGCCACATATGGGGACATTGTGTATGCCACATGTAGAGACGCCTATGGAGCAAAACTACCCAAAGAGAAAACACCTCCAAAGAAATCCAGACGCCAAGAAAAGATGGACAAGATCAGGGTCCAAAAGAAAAACCTCAAGATGCAAATGAAGACCGCACTGCCGGCTGAAAAACAAGGCTTGGAAAAACTGTGGAAAGACCTGAAAGAAAAACACAGTGCCCTCAGCAAAGCGGAATCTGCGAGGAAGAGGAAGAGCAAAAAGAAGAAGACACAAGAGCGCTTCTTCAGAGACCCCTTCCAGTTTGCCAGAACACTGTTTGAGCAGCCAAAATCTGGGACCCTAAGTGTGGACAAAGGAGTTCTTGAGCAGCATCTGAGGAAAACATACTCTGACCCACAGAGCAAAGCACCACTCGACATTCAAGGTCTGGTGTGGCCAACCAACCCTGAGGAACAGTTCAATGGCAAGCCTCCAACGTTGGCGGAAATCAAGAAGGTGGTCGACAAAGCCAGAGCCAAATCATCACCAGGGCCAAACGGAATACCTTACCAGCTTTACAAGAAATGTCCCAAGGTGCTGGAGTGGCTCTACAGGCTGCTGCGATCGGCTTGGAGAAACCAGAAGATCAGCGGCCAGTGGATGACGGCAGATGGTGTGTACATCCCCAAAGAGCAAAACTCAAGTGACATTAGCCAGTTCAGGCCAATATCACTACTGAACGTCGAAGGGAAAATCTTCTTCTCTGTCATGGCAGCAAGGCTGAGCAAGTACCTGATGGAAAACAAGTACTTGGATGTGTCAGTCCAGAAAGGTGGCATCCCAGGCGTGGCGGGCTGTGTAGAACACGCCACAATGATCTGGGACGCAATCCAAAAAGCAAAAACAGAAAAGAGAGACCTGGACGTAGTGTGGCTTGATCTGGCAAACGCATATGGATCTGTGCCCCATGAGATGATACAGTTGGCTCTTGAGATGTACCATGTGCCAAAGAACATCCGCGACATGCTCAAGAAGTACTTCAATGGCTTCTCAATGCGGTTCTCTACCAAGGAGTACACAACAGACTGGATCAACTTGGAAGTGGGTATTGCAATGGGCTGTGCAATTTCCCCAATACTGTTCGTGGTGGCAATGGAACTCATCTTGAAAGCAGCAACAAACAACGCGAGACAAACAGACCTTGGCGATGGATACAAGATGCCTCCTCTCAAGGCCTTCATGGATGACACTACAGTGATTTCATCCAGAGAAGACGAGACACGTCATGTGCTGGAGAGGCTGGACGACATAGTTGCCTCATCCAGAATGAAGTTCAAGCCAAAGAAATCACGGAGTCTCTCACTGAGGAAAGGAAAAGTGGCCGGATCTGTGGTCTTCAGTGTTGCCAACCAGGCCATTCCAACAGTCACAGAAGAACCAGTCAAGAGCCTTGGAAGATGGTATGATGACACGCTGAAAGACACACAAAGAGCAAAAGAAACCAAGCAGATGGCGGAGGAAGGCTTGGAGACCATTGACCAGTGTGGGCTCCCTGGCAAATACAAGGTCTGGTGTCTGCAGTTCATGCTGATACCAAAGCTGCTATGGCCTCTGATGATATACGACATCTGCACCAGCATAGTGGAGGCAATGGAAGCCAAAATCAACAAGTTCACAAGGAAATGGCTTGGTGTCCCACCCTGTCTGACTGACATAGCGCTGTACTGTCGCCAAGCAAAGCTGAAACTACCCCTGAAATCCATCCTGGAGGAATACAAAGCAGGGAAGATCAGACTTCAAAGCATGCTGGAGGACTCAGGAGACAAGGTGGTAGAAGCAATTAAGCCCCAGCTGAAGACAGGCAGAAAATGGAAAGTTCAAGAGGCGATGGATTCTGCAAAAGAAAGTCTCAAGATCAGAGAAATAACAGGACACACACAGACCAACAGACAGGGACTGGGGGTGACCAAAACTGAATGGTGGTCAAAGGCCAAAGGAAAAGCCAAAAGAGACATGATGATTCAGGAGATGAGAAAAGAAGAAGACCAAAAAAGACTCCAAAAAGCAGTCCAGCAGAGCCAGCAAGGGCAATGGACAACGTGGGAGAATGCACTCCAAAGAAGTCTCACTTGGAATGACATTTGGCACATGGCCCCTCTCAGGATCAGCTTCATTCTCAGATCTGCATATGACCTTCTGCCCTCAAATGCAAACCTGGTGAAGTGGGGGAAAACAGACGATCCTGCATGCCCCCTCTGCCATGAAAAACAAACAGTGGAGCATGTCCTAAGCTCATGTAAAGTAGCCCTGGCTCAAGGAAGGTACACATGGAGGCACAACCAAGTGCTCAAAGAAATTGTACAAGTAGTCTGGGCTAGTACCAACACCACAAAAGGGAAAATCAGGACTCCAAAAGCACCCGCAACATTCTTCACGGCAGGAGGCAGCAAATCATGGCCAAGAACAACAGTGCCACTCGAAACATGCAGGCAGAGTCTGCTGGACGGGGCAGATGACTGGGAGTGCACTGCAGACCTCCCAGAATGGAAGAGTCACCCAGAGATCATCAGCAAGAGTGGCATGAGACCAGACATAGTAGTCCACTCTAAGTCAACCAAGCAGCTGATCATGATCGAGCTCACGGTGCCATATGAGAACAGAATGGAGGCAGCTCAAATCTACAAGACTGAAAAGTATGCTGATCTGGCAAACAGCCTGAGGAGAGAAGGCTATCAGGTCAAAGTCCTCACTGCAGAAATTGGAGCTAGGGGGTTTGTAGGAACGTCTGCATACAGCCTCATGAAACAGCTCTCAGTTGCAGGGAAGGAAAAAACCAGAGCCCTGAAAGCAATGGCAGAAACGGCAGAGAGGTGTTCAAGCTGGATCTGGTCAAGGAGGAACAAAAGTGAACTTCATAAGGCTTAATTTCCCTACAAATATCAGGTGTCCCTGTGGCTCAGTGGTTAAAGCGCGAGTCATTAAGTGGAAAATGAGCATGTCCAGAGGGTCATGGGTTCGAATCCCAGCCATGGCTCGTCCCAAGATGGGGAAAAAAAAGGGGCAGCAGAGGGACATCCGGAGTCATGAACCGGGTGTGGCCCAACCCCCCTAGAGTGTCAGGAGATAAGGGCCGAAACACTTGCTTGAAGGGGGCTTCTCTTCTGAGGACTCTCTGCTGCCACGCTCTCCACGAGTTTCTTTCTACTACTTTTTTACTTATCATCACGCTACATTTTTTTTTTTTTTTTACCTAATGATGCATGCATTAATTATTTTTGTTGTATCTCCCCTCCTCACTTGCACACAAGGCCTACGAATTACAGCTCAAAAACAAACAAGTTATTAAATATTACTGTGTTTCACCCAATTAAAGACTTAATTAAAAAAAACAACAACATATAAATGTCAGTGTTAATGTCAAAGACATTTACAGCCCCCACCCCCCACCCCCAAACCAAACCAGTGTTATTATAGACTTTGACTGCCCTGAGGACAAACTCTCGGGAATCTGCCACTGTGACAATCGTGAAGTGGGGACAGCTTTGACAATCACCTGTTTGACGTTCCCATCAGCACACACCTCCCAATATTTTCAACCAGATCCCAGTTCAGAAACCCAGTTTTTCAGAACAAAAAAAAAAAAAAAAAAAAAAAGCAAACCAAATCAACTACCCTCCAAAGCCATTTTTGTAACTATTTCTTAGATTTTTTTTTTTTTTTTTTTTTTTTTTTGGTCAAACGCTTGATTGCAGTTGTATGTCTGTCCCAGATTGGGCCGGGTAGAAACGGCACCCTGACACCCACGGTACGAGCCAAGGCACACACACTCAGAGCTTCCGTGTCGCAACACCCAACAGGCCTTCTCATCTCACGCGGCCCTCGAAGTCTCTGTGAAGGTGAGGGGGTGTTGGGGGAGAACTGGGGGTAGAGAGTAGGTGTGTGGGTGGGGACGGCCATGGGTGTGGGGGTAGGGATGGCCATGGGTGTGTGGGTGGGGATGGCCATGGGTGTGTGGGTGGGGATGGCAAGGGGTGTGTGGGTGCGGATGGCCATGGGTGTGTGTGTGGGGATGGCCAGGGGTGTGTGGGTGGGGATGGCCAGGGGTGTGTGGGTGGGGATGGCCAAGGGTGTGTGGGTAGGGATGGCCATGGGTGTGTGTGGGTGGGGATGGCCATGGGTGTGTGGGTGGGGATGGCCATGGGTGTGTGGGTAGGGATGGCCAGGGGTGTGTGGGTGGGGATGGCCATGGGTGTGTGGGTGGGGATGGCCATGGGTGTGTGGGTGGGGATGGCCAGGGGTGTGTGGGTGGGGATGGCCAAGGGTGTGTGGGTAGGGATGGCCATGGGTGTGTGGGTGGGGATGGCCAAGGGTGTGTGGGTGGGGATGGCCAGGGGTGTGTGGGTAGGGATGGCCATGGGTGTGTGGGTGGGGATGGCCATGGGTGTGTGGGTGGAGATGGCTATGGGTGTGTGGGTGGGGATGGCTATGGGTGTGTGGGTGGAGATGGCCATGGGTGAGTGGGTGGGGAAGGCCAGGGGTGTGTGGGTGGGGATGGCCATGGGTGTGTGGATGGGGATGGCCATGAGTGTGTGGCTGGGATGGCCATGGGTGTGTGGGTGGGGATGGCCAAGGGTGTGTGGCTGGGGATGGCCATGGGTGTATGGGTGGGGATGGCCATGGGTGTGTGGGTGGAGATGGCCAAGGGTGTGTGGGTGGAGATGGTCATGGGTGTGTGGGTGGGGATGGCCAAGGGTGTGTGGATGGTGGTGGCCATGGGGTGTGGATGGGAATGGCCAAGGGTGTGTGGGTGGTGGTGGCCATGGGTGTGTGGGTGGGGATGGCCAAGGGTGTGTGGGTGGGTATGGCCAAGGGTGTGTGGGTAGGGATGGCTAAGGGTGTGTGGGTAGGGATGGCCAAGGGTGTGTGGGTGGGGATGGCCAGGGGTGTGTAGGTGGGGATGGCCAGGGGCGTGTGGGTGGGAATGGCCATGGGTGTGTGTGGGGGGATGGCCAAGGGTGTGTGGGTGGGGATGGCCAGGGGTGTGTAGGTGGGGATGGCCAGGGGCGTGTGGGTGGGAATGGCCATGGGTGTGTGTTGGGGGGATGGCCAAGGGTGTGTGGGTAGGGATGGCCAAGGGTGTGTGTGGGGGATGGCCAAGGCTGTGTGTTGGGGATGGCCAGGGGTGTGTGGGTGGTGGTGGGCAAGGGTGTGTGTGGGGGGATGGCCAAGGGGGTGTGGGTGGGGATGGCCAAGGGGTGTGGGTGGTGGTGGCCACGGGTGTGTGGGTGGTGGTAGCCAAGGGTGTGTGTGGGGGGATGGCCAGGGGTGAGTGGGTGGGGATGGCCAGGGGTGTGTTGGTGGGGATGGCCAGGGGTGTGTGGGTAGGGATGGCCATGGGTGTGTGGGTGGGGATTGCCATGGGTGTGTGGGTGGGGATGACCATGGGTGTGTGGGTGGGGATGGCCAGGGGTGTGTGGGTAGGGATGGCCATGGGTGTGTGGGTGGGGATGGCCATGGGTGTGTGGGTGGGGATGACCATGGGTGTGTGGGTGGGGATGGCCATGGGTGTGTGTGGGTGGGGATGGCCAGGGGTGTGTGGGTGGGGATGGCCATGGGTGTGTGGGTGGGGAGGGCCATAGGTGTGTGTGTGGAGATGGCCATGGGTGTATGGGTGGGGATTGCCATGGGTGTGTGGGTGGGGATGGCCTTGGCTGTGTGGGTGGGATGGCCAGGGTGTGTGGGTGGGGATGGCCATGGGTGTGTGTGTGTGGGGATGGCCAGGGGTGTGTGTGGTGGGGAGGGCCATGGGTGTGTGGGTGGGGATGGGCATGGGTGTGTGGGTGGGGATGGCCAGGGGTGTGTGGATGGGCATGGCCAGGGGTGTGTGGGTGGGGATGGCCATGGGTGTGTGGGTGGGGAGGGCCATGGGTGTGTGGGTGGGGATGGCCAGGGTGTGTGTGTTTGGGGATGGCCAGGGGTGTGTGGGTGGGGATGGCCAAGGGGGTGTGTGGATGGGGATGGCCATGGGTGTGTGTGTGGGGATGGCCAGGGGTGTGTGTGTGTGGGGATGGCCATGGGTGTGTGTGTGGGGATGGCCAGGGGTGTGTGTGTGGGGATGGCCATGGGTGTGTGTGTGGGGATGGCCATGGGTGTGTGTGTGGGGATGGCCAGGGGTGTGTGGGTGGGGATGGCCATGGGTGTGTGTGTGTGGGGATGGCCAGGGGTGTGTGGGTGGGGATGGCCATGGGTGTGTGTGTGGGGATGGCCAGGGGTGTGTGTGTGGAGATGGCCAGGGGTGTGGTGGTGGGGATGGCCAGGAGTGTGTGGGTGGGGATGGCCAGGGGTGTGTGGGTGGGGATGGCCAGGGGTGTGTGGATGGGGATGGGCATGGGTGTGTGGGGGGGATGGCCATGGGTGTGTGGGTGGGGAGGGCCATGGGTGTGTGGGTGGGGATGGGCATGGGTGTGTGGATGGGGATGGCCATGGGTGTGTGGGTGGGGAGGGCCATGGGTGTGTGGGTGGGGATGGGCATGGGTGTGTGTGTGGGGATGGCCAGGGGTGTGTGTGTGTGGGGATGGCCAGGGGTGTGTGGGTGGGGATGGGCATGGGTGTGTGTGTGGGGATGGCCAGGGGTGTGTTGGTGGGGATGGGCATGGGTGTGTGTGTGGGGATGGCCAGGGTGTGTGGGTGGGGATGGCCATGGGTGTGTGGGTGGGGATGGCCAGGGGGGTGTGTGTGTGGGGATGGCCATGGGTGTGTGGGTGGGGATGGGCATGGGTGTGTGTGTGTGGGGATGGCCATGGGTGTGTGGGTGGGGATGGCCAGGGGTGTGTGTGTGTGGGGATGGCCAGGGGTGTATGGGTGGGGAGGGCCATGGGTGTGTGGGTGGGGATGGCCAGGGGTGTGTGGGTGGGGATGGCCAGGGGTGTGTGGATGGGGATGGCCAGGGGTGTTGGATGGGGATGGCCAGGGGTGTGTGGATGGGGATGGCCAGGGGTGTGTGGGTGGGGATGGCCATGGGTGTGTGTGGGTGGGGATGGGCATGGGTGTGTGGGTGGGATGGCCAGGGGTGTGTGGATGGGGATGGCCAGGGGTGTGTAGGTGGTGGTAGCCGAGACTCGGAGAAAGTACAGAACCCGGGACACATCAAAAGAACAAAGCGGGGGGGGGGGGGGGGGGGAGGTGGGGGGGGGAGGACGGTCAGAGAAAGGGTGGGAGGTGGGGACAGGGGCTGGGGGGGGGGAGGTTGGTGGTGTACCGGGTGAAAGGCGAAGGATGAGTGAAGGTGAGGGATGGGCGTGGGGGTGGGGGGTCGGGTGGGGGTGGGGAAGGAGAGGGAGGGTGGTAGTGAGCGGAACGGGGAAGGGCTGGGGGAGGGACGGGAGTCGGTGAGTAGTTTGGGGGAGAATAAATGCTTGCCTTAAAATGTCTTCTTCGTGAGGTTTCTTCATGTTCTTCTTTTTTTTTTTCCTTCTCTCTCTCTCTCTCTCTCTCTCTCTCTCTCTCTCTCTCTCTCTCTGTGTGTGTTCGTAGGGTTCTTTTCATTGCCTGGGGAGCCTGAAAGAGGTGAGTTAATGCCGAAGTAAGGGGTGGGTGGAGACTGGCGGTTGAGGTGACAGAAGGTGAGGAGAAGGGAAAGGGAGGCGAGGGGTGAGGTGGGGTGGGGGGGGGGGGGAGAAGGACAGGAGTGGGGGTGGGAAAAGGAAGTGGGAAAGGGAGGGAGAGAGGGAGGGGGGAGGGGGAGATGGACGAAGCATAAAA
>JAMYXO010002401.1:0-2500 GCA_033310375.1 Conus canariensis | reverse complement strand
ACAAAGCTAAGCCGACCACGAGGGGCGTACACCCGAACTGCCCGCAAATTACATACCGACCTGTGTACAAATTGACATGCTAAGGGGAAAAAAATCCCAAACCTAACTTTCTCTAAGGAATTCAGACACAAATTTCGCCCTGGGAAAAAAACCCATCAGCCATAGTTCAGAAATGCACTATTCTGATTTTGAAATAAAATGGGATTCTCATGACTGATTTTTCAGTTAACATGTGTTGTTGGCGAACCGACAAAAGAACGCAGGAAACTTAGGTGTACAGTGAGGCTGGTTTGATGATAGGCAGTGCCAAAGACACTACCGCTCTCCACCCTTATCTGCTGGCTTGATGACCTTGTCCCTCTTAGGGAGAGAAGGGCTCCGAGGCTTCAACTTGTGCAGGGGTGGAAAAGGATCGTTCATATCTGACTTCAAACATGAGCGGCCGCAAAGCCAGCGAAAACTGTCAAAGCACAGAATTAAAAGACAGTTTGTCACAGACACCATGACGACAACCGCCACTGACTGTCATATTACACCAAATCGCTACCGCGACCATCACCACAAGTAAATTCCGCGCTAGATCTGCTGTGCTTAGGCTTTCTTCACTCACGTGAGTAAGGGACAGAAAAAAAGAGAAAAAAAAAATCATCACATTCTTAAAACTGCCATGTCGTCGCCATGAGTCCTTCCAAAAAAAAAAAAAAAGTAAAAAAAAAAAGGTCAAGCTTTGTACCCGAGTAGAAATAAAAAATCGAAGAAAATAAATTCGATAAATTTGTGTGTATTTTGCGGTCCATCCAACAAATGATTATGCACACTTCACCAAAACATGTGAACACGTTCAACACGAAAGATTGTAAATGCCCTGGCAAACCAACACATAAACAGAACACACTTCACCAAAACATGTGAACACGTTCAACACGAAAGATTGTAAATGTCCTGGCAAACCAACACATAAATAGAACATGTAAGAAAAGGCCAAACCAGTGGTGAGAAGAAAAACAAAAAAACCACGTTGAGATTTCCTTTCATCCCCTCACACCTCTCCTTTTTGTACTCCCAGTTCTTATAGAACAGGGAGTACTTTACAATGGAACGAAAAAATGCTGTCTGTGTGTCTGTCTGTCTGTCTGTGGTCAAAATGTGTTCCACTCGCTCCAGACAAAACTTCCGGGCCGAACTTTCTGAAAATTTGTAGGTATTTTGATTATTGTTCACGAATTATGTCCGATGCTTTGTTTTACTAGAATAGCCGTTACTAACGGCCATAAATGATAATTAAAAAAAAAAAAAAATCAAATCCAATAAGGGAAATAACCACCGCACTGTCGAGTTTTTTCTCCCACTAACTGGAAATTTTTCTCCCCTGTCTGTCACTGTACTGGGAGTATGTTTATACGCTTTGCATCTTGTCTTTCCCTTGTGTCTAGGATTTTGAAGCGAACAGAACTTTTACCAAAGTTACCAACAGTCAGTTCGCCTCGTGCTCCTCGACAATTGAGTCTTCATTATGTGGAGAGGTGGGACAGAGGCGATAAAGATAAGAAAGGGGGGGGGGAGGGGAGGGGGAAGGGGGAGGACAAATGGGGAGGGTTGGGAAAGGACGGGGTGAAGGGGGGGGGGGGAACATGGAGAAATAGGGAGCGGGTGGGGGGGGGGGGGGTGAAAGGAAATCATCCCGAAACGTTACACAAACCAAAGTGCAAGGCAGAAACAGTGTTCTTCCGCGTCTCAGCGAATCAATCGTCCACACCTCTCGCTGGACACGACGACGCCAGAACGTGTAACAGGATACAACAAGCAAACAAACACATGTACACACTGAACTCATCCCAAATCAAAAACGTTAAGCGCTGAACGTGCTGAAAGAAAAAAAATTGTTCAGATAGCGAATATTTTTTTTTTTTCTGGATAAGAAATACACCATATTTTGTCAAAAGAAAATGCGAAAGCAAAATGGCGCTTTCACAGATTTCTGGATTGTGAGAGAGATCAGCCATGTTTGTGTCAACAACCTATCTTGTGGTGTGGATAACAATCGATACGATCATCCATGATTGAAAGAAGAACAGGAGACCTTATGCAACGACAAAGCAAAAACATCTATTTAGTCTATCGCCTCAATGTCATAAAAAAATTGTATAGTTTTACAAAAAAGTAAATCCACCTGGAGGGTGGGGGTGGGGAGCTTGGGAGGGGGAAGGGGGAGGAGAGGGATAAATTAACAGCAAACATAAACCTCTCTTCTGTTGAGAGTGAAAGTCTTAAGACAATTTATCTAAAAATAACAGTCTCAACAACCAAAAATGTCTTGAGCGCGCGTACGTTTACGGAAACCATAAACGGAATTTTAAACAAAGTCCCGTCTACAAATGCTCAAACGTTGCTCCATGGCCTGAGGAATACAGTAAAAAAAAAAAAAAAGTACCGATAACATATGGCAATTATAATGATAACAATAATAAGGGGTATACAAATCGCTTAACAGAAAAATAAA
>JAMYXO010002400.1:0-7500 GCA_033310375.1 Conus canariensis | reverse complement strand
GAACATCTGAAGTGATCTACGACATAATGAGAGAATGGATTCTGTGAAAAGCTGGTCATCAATGTAACGAGGGAGACCAGTGAAACGAATCTAAAATGTCAACATCATCAGCGACACACTTTCATGTGAGAAAGTCTTCTTTACTCACAGTCAAAACAGATATGCCACACAGTAGCATCATTATGGCAGATACAGTTAACATTATAGCAACATTTACTTCGTAATGAAGTATATACAACAAAAGTCAGACTTCAAATAGGATTGCAGACTGAAACATAGTCTGACGCAGTACTTTGTCAAGGTCTTGAAGATAAATTAAAACACTTTTGAAACAGCGTCTTTCAAGTATATTACCCATTTCTTTGTATGACAACGGACAATTCACGGGCATTTGACTGTTACACTACCTGAGAATGTTGTGTTCCTCTGTTTGTTGCTCAGTCTGCTCAATCAGTGCAATGAAAGCATGTGCTGGGATGGTATCTTACGAAAATCAACGTTTTGCCTTTTATGTACAGAGAGTGTACCAGATGCTCAATTTCAAATAATAACTCCTTTCTCTGGAAATTCTAAAAAAAAAAAAAAATAAAAAAAAGCAACATTTTTAAACTGACTGAGAGTCAGCATAGAAATGACACTAATGAAAACGAGATCAGTTAATGACATTAGAATAGCGACCAACTCCACCGTAAAAACTGAACGTTCCTTTCCTAAATAGTACGATTATTCTGTTTTAAAATATAGGATTAAAAGAGCACATCCTGACGTACCACTATCCTCTGGAACCGAACCATAAATGTACTGGATTTTGAAATGATAGATGATTCTTTCTTCCAAGTCAGTTCGACTGACCCTGCTATTAAATGCAGACAAAGTGCTTCTGTTTTAGTAGCGAAGACATGTGTGTTCGCAGATATTCACACGTACGCACATAGAAAAAAATCTCGCACAAAACACACGTGCTCAAACTTGTGTGTTCACACACACACACACACACACACACACACACACCACACACACACACACACACACACACACACAACACACACACACACACACACACACACACACACACACACACACACAAGCACACACACACACACATGCGCGCGCGCATGCATGCATATACATAAAGATTCGCATAAAACATATGTACCAATACATGCAGACATACACATGCACGAATACATATGTGTTTTTTTTACACATACACACGCGCACGCACGCACGCACACACACACACACACACACACACGCGCGCGCGCACGCACGCACACACAGACACACACACACACACACACACACACACACACACACACACACACACACGAAAGCGCGCGCATGCGTGCATAGAAAAAGACTCGTATAAAATGCACACGTGCAAATAAAGGCACATATACATACGAACACACACACACACACACACACACACACACACACACACACACACGTGCACACGCATGCGCACACCCGTAAACACACACAGACGCGCGCACGCGCGCGCGCGCGCACGCGCGCGCGCGCACACACACAACACACACACACACACACACACACACACACTCTCAAGCACACACATAGACACACGCACACATATGCGCGCGCGCGCGTGCACACACACACACACACACACACACACACACACACACATACAAACACACACGCACACACACATACAGAGATAGAGACAGACAGACAAATAGACGTACAGACAGACAGTGACATGCGCACATACGCACGCACGCACACACAACATGCGTGCTTTCGAGCACGTTCACACGTACTCTTATGGAAAAGCACCCATAGATAAAAACTGACATACAACACACGTGTGCAAATACGCGCACACAAACACGTGCAGGAACACACACACACACACACACACACACACACACACACACACACACACACACACACACACACACACACACACACACACACACACACACACACACACACACACACACACACACACACATTGATGTCTACTGCCCCAAGTGATCCCGGGACCTATCGATCTCTTTAAACCTAAGCCTGTTTTGGCATTTGCACACACACACACACACACACACACACACACACACACACACACGCGCGCGCGCGCCCGCGCGCGCGCGCTCGCGCGCGCACACACACACACATTGTTGCATAATGCTCAAGCGTGTCCACATAAGGGACCAATATATAAAACTTAGGACTCTCTCTCTCTCTCTCTCTCTCTCTCTCTCTCTCTCTGTCTGTCTGTCTGTCTGTCTGTCCTGTCTCTCTCCTCTCTCTCTCTCTCTCTCTCCTCTCTCTCTCTCTCTCTCTCTCTTGGACATTGAAAAGCCGTACCAGACAGCAAGTTCTGAACGGAACGTTAGGCCTATCATTGGATCGAACGGAATTATACGTCAGCGCTTTCGATTTTTAGCACATTTCATACATATGAACCGACCAGATACCCGTCTTTGGAACATTTTCCCAAAACGGACTCCGTCGAATCCTGTCCACCGAAGAAATCCTGGACAATTCTGGAAATAAACCCACCGCATCAGAATGGACTAGGTCATTCATTCACCAGGGAAAGCTCAAGACTTGAGAAATATCAGGGGCTGGGATTGAATTGCGAGTAAAGTAATCCCAATGCCTTCAATCCCTTCCCCTCTACCTCCCCGTCCCTCTCCTTCCAACACCCTCCCTCCCCCTTCCCTCCTTCTCCCCTAACATTCTTCACCTATATTTTCCTTACCCCCCCTCTCTCTCTCTCTCTGCCCCCCCCCCTCCCCCCTCCACCCATGACCTCGTCCATTGTCATCCTTCTCTTGCCTTCTTTCTCATCCCTTCTACCCCATTCTTTTTATTCCTTTTCTTTCTTCTTTGTGTGTTTTCTTCCCTTGCGTTTTTGTTTTGTTGGTTTTTCTGTCTATGCTTCTCTCCCCCCCCCCCCCTTTTTTTTTTCAATTTTCTTCTCTTTCATCTCCCCCCCCCCCCCCCCCCCCCCCCGCTCCCACCCCACCCCCGTTCTTTCCTTTTCTATGAACGGTCTCACCCTGTCTGTCTTTGTCTGTCTCAGTTTCTGTCTCTGTCATTCTCTCTCTCTCTCTCTCTCTCTCTCTCTCTCTCTCTCTCTCTGTGCGTGTGCGCGCGTGTGTGTAGTGTGCGCGCACGCGCGTGTGTGTATGCGCGCACACACACACAACACACACACACACACACACACACACACATATATATATATATATATATATATATATATATATATATATATAATAAACTAATAAATTCCAAGGATAAATACCGAGCACCATTCCAGCAACTTACAGAGCAGCTTGGTGTTGCAATGACTGCAAGAAATATTCAATTATAAACAAAGCTTGCTCTTATGTCTTAGGTTGAAGAAATAGGGGGGAATAAGCATTCATATCTGCAGTGGTAGATAAATCTACCTAACTAACTGTATGTGCTTGAGTGGGAAAAAATGAAATAAATGCTTCTCAAAATGAGCCTTCAGCAAGCTTATAGTCTCCAAGGGGGAGACATTCTCCAATGGGGAGGAAACTCACTAGCATATAACTCCTGGTCAGATACCGATATTTCGAAACCTGATTGTTTCTCCTCAGTGACCGCGGAAAGTGGTAATTTGACTCCTCTGCCTTTTCGGTTTTAACAAGAATGCTATTCTAGAAAAGTCTGGTGTGCAATACCGTAGTATGTTTGTTGAGTTTTCAAAGCCGTAGAAAACAACCATGCTGTATGCTCTCAGACTAGAATGTCACCTCATAAGTTTCGTGCTGATCATCCTCGTTTTCATTGATCATCTCTCTCTCTCTCTCTCTCTCTCTCTCTCTCTCTCTCTCTCTCTTTATATATATATATAAAATATATATATATATATATGTGGTGTGTGTGTGTGTGTGTGTGTGTGTGTGTGTGTGTGTGGTGTGTGTGTGTGTGTGTCCTTCATTTAACGTCTATCCACTATTCGTGATATTAGACCAAAAAAAAAAAAAAAGAAAAAAAAAAGTGAATGTGTACGAAGTAATTGCGAGCGTGCACATAATGTGTGTATGTGTATATGTATGGGTGCACGTGCACGCGAATGTGTGTGTGCGTGTGAGTGTGTGCGCGCGCGCGTGTGCGTGTGTGTGTGTGTGTGTGTGTGTGTGTGTGGTGCGTGTGTGTGTGTGAGTATGTGTGCCTGTGTGTGTGAGTGAGAGAGTTGTGGATGTGTAAGTGTGTGAATATCTTTACACAAGTCATAAGTGAAGATTAACATGAAACAAAATACTTATAACCAACAACTAACTTATCAATTAAAGTCAAAACGGATGACAGTACTAAAGAAAAAAGGGAAAAAAAAGGAAAAAAAGAATAAACAAACAAAATCCTTTGCTTCCCCCCCCCTCCCCCCCATTTTATACCCCACCCCCCCCTTCCTTTCTTATCCCCCGCAAATAAAGTTAATATAAATATTATAAGTATTTTCCAATAGGGGTGCGCTCTAAGTGTACAAAGAATTCGTACGTTAAAGCTGGTGACTGAAAAATGGCCTGCACAGTATTTTGCTTCAATACTGGAATGATTTTTTTTCATATCATTGCATGAAACAATATGAATTGGAGTAATTTTGTTTCCACATACGCAAACTACGTTTTTTTACATATTTTGTTTTAAATGCATTAAGTTTCCACCTGTGCATTAATGAGAGTAATTTTCTATTAAGATTAAAATTCTCTTTGATTCTTTTAATATCAAACTGTTCTTTATAAACGTGATCTACCATACTATATTCGAAAGCTTTCCAGATATGCGACTTAACTAAGTTACACTGTTCATGTACTGATAAGGGGAAATCAAACAGTTCTGAACCAAAACTATTTTTTGGCTCCACGTTTAGCTGCCCTGTCTACTTTTTCATTATAATGAAAAGAACAATGTGAAGGAATCCAACAAAAAACTACATGGGTTCCTCTTGCAATCAACATGTGTATCATACAAATTATCTCTATGACCATTTCAGGTCTTGTGTGCAATTGAGAAACTTTTAAATGCCTGAAGAGCTGATTTAGAATCAACACAGAACAGAATTTGAAATATTGTTTTTGGAAAGTTTAAAAGATAATTTAAAGCCAGGAGTATCGCTGTTAATTCTGCTGTAAAATCGATTGTTAATTCCGATATAAAATGATTTCTCTACTCTTAAGTCTGGATAAGAATGCACAACCTGTTTGTTTATCAATGCACGAACCGTCTGTGTATATTTTCAAATAATTTGAATAGTTCTTTTCAATATGGCATTTGATACAGCTTGCTAACATGTTTATGTTTTCATCTTTTTCATATTAGTATGTTCAATATCAAAATGTGCTTTATTAAGCTCCCATGGTGGTATAGGAGAAAATAACGGTCTAATGGATAGAGCATCGTTATCGATTAGAACTCCAGAATCAGTAATACTTTTTGACGTGTACGTTGCCAGTGTTTTTTGAGAAGCTATAGATTTTGCTCTTTTAGGAAAATCAATATCTGACCTCATCTTTTATTTCAGATCTAATGTGCGTTTTATTAGTTGTACTCTTGATAACAAGTTTACAACACGCTAACTCTCTGTATTCATCTAAGGGAAGCATCTGCGCTTCATAATACGTACGAGAAGATGATGCATGCACCGGAAGGCCAAGTGCTAATTTCAATGCCTTGCATTCAATACTTTCAAGCTTTTTCAATAGGTATTTGGGAGCGCTAAAGATTACTTCTTGGGCAATGCTATTTTCGACCTCATTAAAGATTTACATAGAGTTATCAATGTAGAATGAATTCTGTCCCCATTTTTCTTTAGAAATAATTTTAAGGAAATTTAATATTTTCCTCGCCTTTGTTAATAAGTATTCAATATGAGCGTTTCCATGATAGTTTAGATGTGAAATGGACTCCTAGGAATTTAACTTCTGTCACGTATTTAAGAGGTGTTTTCGCCAATGTAAAAACAGGCAGTTTTTTCTGGATTATTGCCACTATTGAAAAGAATTATATTTGTTTTTTTCAACAGATAAGTTCAATCCATTTAACTTCATGTATTCCACATCCTATTTAGTTCGTCTTGATAATCTTTCTGATGAAACTTATATCACGCTGTGGAGTTTTCTTTTTAAGAGTTACTTCCGTCCACATGCAAATGTCGTCTGCATATTGAACGAGAACAACCTTTTTAGATAAACTTATTTGGCAAATCATACAATAGCAATGAGAAAGAAGCGGGGCTAACACGACCCTTGTGGGATTTCCCATTGACAGAGTTCTACAGGTGGAATATGATTTTCCTACTCTTGTTTGTATTACCCTATCTTCCAGAAAGCATTTAACATAATTGTATACATTTCCTGATAGTCCAATATTTTTAAGTTTGTTTAATAGCTGTGAATGCCACACTTGATCGTAAGCCTTGGTTATGTCAAAAAATGTAGCCAGGACACATTTACGTCTTGCAAAGTGTGTGTGTGTGTGTTTGCGTGTGGTGTGTGGTGTGCCTGGTGGTGTGTTTGCGTGTGTGTGGTGTGTTTTGCGTGTGTGTGGTGTGTGTGTGTGTGTGTGTGTGTGTGTGTGTGTGTGTTGTGTGTGTGTGTGTAAGGTAAGGTAATGTTGCTTACAGCCCAGCCGACCGCAAAGGGCCCATCAGGGCTGTCACCACGTTAAAATGAACTCATAAGTCATCACAACACAAAAAAAAAAAAAAACGCCTTCACTCATTGTCATTGAAATACACCTTCTAAAAACGCACCAGAAACTTCGTTAAAATCTTTTCTTTTTCCCCAAATCTTAATCGCGGGGCGTGCGCGCGCGCGCAGGGTGTGTGTGTGTGTGTGGGTGTGGGTGTGTTTGGTGGTGTGTGTGTGTGTGTGTGTGTGGGGTGTGTGTGTGTGTGGTGTTGTGTGTGTGTGTGTGTGTGTGTGGGTGTGTGTGTGTGTGGGTGTGTGGTGTGTGTGGTGTTTGGAGCCCTTCAGCCCCGCCTTGCAGTGGGCTCAGTTTCGGTTTTCTCCCCACAAGACATCCAGTAAGTAAGTGTCCCAAAGTCATCTGTATTGATAACTTCTGGGAACAGTCGTCGATGGATCTGGTGACCCCCCGGATGAGGACACTCAATCTCGCTGGTTCTGTGACTAAAAACCCCCGTGTTAGGACGGGGGCATCGCAGGTGGCATCCTGCTAAAGGTTATATTAGAAAAAGGCACCATTAACACACGTGGTGACCCGAACGCATTGCGGTGTCCCCCCTCGGTTTGGGGGGGACCTGCTGGAAAACATGATGTCTATGGCTTCCTGAAGGCCCCCCGGATGTAACACGCGAATCCCTTCGCCCCACGGAGAGTTAGCGCTCCACCTGATCTTCAAACATGATTTCCTCCGTTTGTGGGTTTCGTTTTCGTCTTGGATCGAAGTTTCTTTAAACAGAATAAAACCTGAAATGTTCTACATACAAAAAGGGCCAAACAAGCACCAAGCTGGTACTTTTAATGTTTA
>JAMYXO010002399.1:17500-23989 GCA_033310375.1 Conus canariensis | reverse complement strand
AAAAAAAAAAAAAAAAGAAATAAAAAAAAAAAAAAAAAAAAAAAAAAGGGGGGGGGGGGAGGGTGGAAATCCAAAAATAAAAAATATATAGACAAAAAAATTTCCCCAAGGAAAATTTCCCAAAAAGAGAAATTTTTAAATTTTTTTGATAAAAATTGGGCCCTGCACTTGTTTCCCCCCCCCTTTAATTGTTGGGGCAAATTTTTTTTATATTTTATTTATATATATATATATAAAAAAGAGGAGAGAGAGGGCTTGGTTTGTTGCATTTTTAAATGTTTTTGGGTTGATACCGGGTGGGGGGATGGTTTTGGGGGGTGGAAAATTTTTTTAAAAAGGGAAGGATTTTGCGCAAAAGGGAAAAAAAAATTAAAATGGGGTTTCAAGACAGGTTTTTAATTTGAAATTAACCTTTCCGCCCAAAATTTATTGTTAGGAAATAACCCCGTTCACTTTCCATCCCCAAATTTTTTTTTTAACCCTTTATTTTCGTTTTGAAAGGGGGGAAAGGGGCTAAACAGATTTTTTGCCCCCGTTTTTGAAATGGAAAATTTAGCAAAAGCTTTTCTGGGGTTGTCCCCATGGCCCCTTCTTTCTTTTTTCCTTTTTTCGCGAACCCCGTGTACCCTGCGGACACCCCCGATAGAAATCTGGGTTTTGGGTTGACCTTTTTTTTTTCCGCCTTGGCACCAAAATTACTCCATCTTGGGGAACGGAGTAGTAAAAACGGTCTCCAAAAGGGCCAAACGGGCCTTTCCCGGAAGTTGGGGGGGTTTTTGGTGTGTGAAGTGTTTGGTGCTTAAACAGGGAACCTCGGTTTTAGTCTCTTCAAAGGACTGGGGGGGGAAGGGGGTCAGAACCATGTTTAACCCGAGAGAAACTCCCCCTTTAAAAATTAAAACCCGAAACCCCCCGGATCCAGTGGGGCACTCTCCAACTGAGCTATTCCGCCCCCACTAAGGGTTCAAAAACGAATCGACGGCCCCTAATGCACCGCGAAGGGTAAAAAGTAAAAAGAAAAAAAAAATCGTGCGGAAATAACATGCTGAGAATCTAAAATCATTATTCCAACGGTATTAAATGTCGGGAAATCTTTGAGCCTGTGCTTGAGGACCCATTTCAAGATGCAAGGGAAGTCAAAAGCTTTTAACAGAGTGCAGAGTGTAAAGATCTAAAGGCTGATTGTGAGGCGGTATGGGCAAAAGTTCATCTTCAGGCGGGGGGAGATCTCCTCCTTGGATGCTTTTATATGCCCCATCGAAACCTTCATGATCTCAGTGAGCTGGACAAGATCCTGAGGAAGATAACACGCGGACAGCTTTTTCACCTTGCTACCTGCATGACCAAGAGGTGAGATCACACCCTTTTGTGTTCACATAAAGTGTTTAAAACAGCATTTTTTCACATTGATAGGATTAATATCTAATTGTAATTAACAAACTCGATAACTGACATCAGAGATTTTAAGCAATGCAGATAAGTTTCTCCCTGAGTAATTCATATCCACTGAGCAGATCTTCAGCCCAACTCATGTGGGGCGAGATAGGTAGAAATGAGATATGCTCAGTTTTTGAGCAGTTGTCACATTTGCAATAAAAAACTTGCTTAGTAGGAAAGATACTGGAGCTAGTAGAAGGACACTATAATGAAATTATGAGAAGCCTGCTTGGTTTAGGGGACTATGTACTGGAGAAAGTGTACCTTTTCGACAGGGAAAAACAGTTGGTGTAGTATGTCGGATGAAAGACGAGAGAGACATTTTTGGCGCTACATGCAGACCAGAAAAGAAGTTGATGCACGGGTCACAAGAACCAAAGATGGACATGCTGCCATAACACCAAGACATGGAGGGGAAAAGCCACACCAGAAAAAACGCAAATGTGCAGAGAGGACCACTTACATCCCTAAACGCAGAAGAAAGTTACCATCTGTTCTGTCTTAAATGACCTTACTTGTATATACAAATCATCTTCATATATATGTGCATATAGAATATTTACACCATTGTATCTTATTTCACCAGTTTACTTGCAATGTTATTTATGAACACTGCTTTGTATGTATGTTAACATATATATATATATATATATATATATATATATAAAATAAACTAATAAATTCCAAGGATAAGTACTGAGCACCATTCCAGCAACTTACAGAGCAGCTTGGTGTTGCAATGACTGCAAGAAATATTCAATTATAAACAAAGCTTGCCCTTATGTCTTAGATTGAAGAAATAGGGAGAGATAAGCATTCATATCTGCAGTGGTAGATAATTCCGCCTAACTAACAGTATGTGCTTGAGTGGGTGAATGGGGAAAAAATAAAAGTAATGCTTCTCAAAATGAGCCTTCAGCAAGCTTTAGTCTCCAAGGGGGAGACAATCTCCAATGGGGAGGAAACTCACTAACATATAACTCCTGGTCAGATACCGATATTTCGAAACCTGATTGTTTCTCCTCAGTGACCGCGGCAAGTGGTAATTTGACTCTTCTGCCTTTTCGGTTTTAAGAAGAATGCTATCCCAGAAAAGGCTGGTGTGCAATACCGTAGTATAGTTTGTTGAGTTTTCAAAAAAGCACTGTTAGTTAGGCAGAATCATCTACCACTGCAGATATGAACGCTTATCTCCCCCTATTTCTTCAATCTAAGACATAAGAGCAAGCTTGTTTATAATTGAATATTTCTTACAGTCATTGCAACACCAAGCTGCTCTGTAAGTTGCTGGAATGGTGCTCGGTACTTATCCTTGGAATTTATTAGTTTATTGTAATTTAATCCCTTGTGGATTCATTCCAAGAACTGGCCCTCAGCACTTGTGTCTTAAGAGGTTATCTTTTTATATTTTCTACTTTTCACAAGAAAATGTAGCTTGTTTTGCTCTTTCATGATTTTCTTTTGCTTCTTAGGTGGCACCTTTGGTTGGTTTTTTGAAAACTCAACTATACTACGGTATTGCACACCAGCCTTTTCTGGGATAGCATTCTTCTTAAAACCGAAAAGGCAGAAGAGTCAAAATTACCACTTTCCGCGGTCACCGAGGAGAAACAATCAGGTTTTGAAATATCGGTATCTGACCAGGAGTGCGAGTTTCCTTCCCATTGGAGATTGTCTTCCCCTTGGAGACTATAAGCTTGCTGAAGGCTCATTTTGAGAAGCATTAATTTTATTTTTCCCCATTCACCCACTCGAGCACATACTGTTAGTTAGGCAGAATCATCTACCACTGTAGATATGAACGCTTATCTCCCCCTATTTCTTCAATCTAAGACATAAGGGCAAGCTTTGTTTATAATTGAATATATACACTACTCAAAACAATTGAAGTACCACTTAGGAAAACTGCTGTCATTCGAAAGAAAACAAAGTGAACATAATTTAATGATTGAATATTTTATTTTTATTATTCCTCAATCCATTCAAATTTATTCAAACACCGTGACAAAAAATTATCTTTGTTTTACACTTGATTAAAGAGGCATACCCCCAAAATGAAAAGTAACAAGAGTCTATGGTAGATGTCATGATGTTAATAACGGGTATGACCACCGTTCGCGTTCAAACAAGCGTCACATCGACGTCTCATGGAGTGCACCAGGCGGCGGAGAGTGTCCTGGGGGATCGCCTGCCACTCCTGCTCCAGCAACTGAAACAGCTGGTCCACGGTGTCTGCTGGAGGGTTGTGGGCCCGCACTCGCCTCCCCAGCACGTCCCACAGATGCTCTATGGGGTTCAAATCTGGTGACCTGGCAGGCCAGTCCATTCTTGTCACCTGCTGCCCTTGTAGGAACTGATTCACGATGGCGGCGCGGTGGCACGGCGCGTTGTCGTCCTGGAACTGGGCGCCCTGGCCAACTGCCCTCAGGGCGGGCATCACAAGGGGGCGGATGATGGTTTGTCGCGGTAGGTGGCACCGGTCAGGCGGCCTTCAACACGGTGTTAGGGGGGTCCTGTGACGTAGGCTGAACCCACCCCACACCATCACGGACCCACCTCCATAGCGGTCATGCTCCCTGACGGCAGCGTCAACGTAGCGTTCTCCAGGACGTCGCCAGACGCGAACCCGCCCGTCGTTGAACCTGAGGGTGAACCTTGACTCGTCTGTGAAGAGTACTGTTGCCCATTCAGCTCTTGTCCACCTTCTATGACATGCTGCCCAGGCCCGACGATGAGCTCGATGCGCTGGGGTCAGTATTGATCTCACTGCTGGGGACCTTGACCTCAAGTTGGCGTCGTGGAGCCGGTTCCGAACTGTCTGGGTACTGACGTTGACGTTGCTGGCTTGTCGTAGCTGGTCTCTGAGTACTGTGGCACTGGCTAAACGGTCTCTCAGACAAGCGATAACAATGAACCGATCCTGCTGTCTGGAGGTGCTTCTCGTCCGTCCACGTCCCTGCTGTTCTTCAACACTTCCAGTGTTAAGCCAACGGTCTCTGAGCCTCAGAATGACTGGGTGACTCACTCCAAGCCGTCGACCAATCTCCCTCAAGCCAATACCTTCTTGGTACCATGCTATCGCTCTTCCTCTGTCGGTGTTGCTTAGTCGTTGTCTCGCAGGCATGGTTAAATCTTCCTAAATTTCGCGACTTTTTATACCCGTCAAATGTGCTAACTGATTGCAATTCTGCTCAGAAAAGACCTTGCTTTCACGTGCATCACATTTTTTTTTCTTGCTGTGTCTGTGTCAAAATCTGGGAGCGACACAAGTTCGATAATTTCTCGGGATTTTTTTGCCTCAGATGCGACGCGGTAGATAACTGCTGACCGACTTTAACATAACAAAAATGCACGAGGAGTAGTATTTGAGAACCGGGTAAGCTTATCCAGCAGAATTTATTCAATTATCAATATTAATTGGTTTATCAGAGCTTTTTAAAAATTGCATACAAAAATTAGGGGTGGTACTTCAATTGTTTTTAGTAGTATATATAGAGAGAGAGTATGACATATACTTTTTACTTGAAGAATGTATTGATAGTACTCTAAATATCATTGCATTATTTTTTAAATCAATGAAAAAAAATTACAATTTACATGTACGTATACTTTCTTTCGGTGTAAATTTTACATGAATAAGTTTGGAGGGTTCGGCCTGTACTAAAGCTTCTTGGGTTCTGGTAACCTGACCCTGCCTATAAAAACACCCCCGACTCTAGCATGTTTCTCTCCCCCCCCCCCCCCCCCCCCCCCCCCCCCCCCCCCCCAAAGTATCAATTAATAAAAATAGCTATCAGATCAACTTTAAAACTTCAGTTTTAACAAATTAACTTATTTTGTGAACAAAGTTATATATTTTAAGTCAGGTTCACCTGGGTTCGCCAGGGTTCTCTATAACAACATATACCCCATTACGGACAATATCTGCACCGAGGACGGAGTAGCCAGGACTAAACGGGCGTACAGGCTTCACTCACTTGATTCCCAGTAACTCGGAATGATAGAACACGACCGGGGAACCGAATCCCGACGAAGAGTTTTCGAAAAGCGCAGTGGCAAGTGTCCAAATCCCAACAGTGAAAAATGCGGACAACGATGTCTTACACCGCAAAGTTTCGGTCGAACCACCAAAGCACAGATTTACCGTCTTGAAACCTCATCGGGCGACATCGGTGAAATTCGCGTTTCCACAAATCTGTTTTAGTCCTTAAACATAATCATGGAAAAAAGAAAAAAAAAACTCACTCACTAAAAAGAAGGAAGTATTAGCATGAAGAAACGGCAGAGGATGCCAAGTCTCAAACGCACAAACACAACAAAGTTCCTATTCTGTTCACCACGGAAAACCACCGACTTAGAGAAAACCGGGAAAAGGAATTTAACGCAACATCTGATGTACTCCACAGAAAACAGAGAAAACCAAAGGTACTCACGTTCAATACTGGCTACTCCGTCGTCGGTGCAGATCCACAGACACACTCTTCTTTTCTGTACACAAATGGTTGCCCTTCACTTCGAACTTTGCCAAAACTCCGAGAAGTGATGAAGGTTCTACCTCTGCGACACGCCTATTTATACCCCGTCCGGTTTAATCTAAACACCCTCAGGGTGGATATCGAGCTTTTGCTTTCCCACCAGTTTGACCACCCCTTACCCCGCCCACTCTTACCTCATTCAATACCTGCTTCCGACACATACCCCAAGAGGCCCACCTTGACCACCCGCTAACGGCAGACCACGCCTTTCTGTCCCTCCAGAGCTCGGATTGGTCAAGAGCCGTAGTGGGGGACCCGTAGCAGGGCTGGTGTGTGTGTGTGTGTGGGGGGGGGGGGGGGGGGGGTGTAGGGAGCGGGTATTGATGAGGTAAGAGTCAGGCGGGGCAGGTGGGTCCTATCAGGTGGACAGTTGACACGGAGCACGATTAGGAAAGTGCGCGCGCGGTAAAGAGGGAAGGAGGGGGGGGGGGGGTGTAGAAGGGGGGGGGTGTAGAAGGGGGGGGGGAGGGAGGGTGTAGAGGGGGAGGGGGTGGAAACGGTCACTGTTTCTATGAAA
>JAMYXO010002399.1:10000-15000 GCA_033310375.1 Conus canariensis | reverse complement strand
TGTGTGTGTGGGTGTGTGTGTAAGAAAGGTGGCAGAGTGGTTAAGACGTTCGCTGCCAATCCAACGTGTGAGAAGTGCGTGGGTTCGAGCCCGCCCTTTCTTTCCCAGTTTGAATGACAAATCGAACTGAACGTCAAGTCCATCGGATGGGGACTATAAGCGAGTCAGACCCATGTGCCTTCCTGGCCCCTTGCACACGTTAAAGAACCCACGACAGTCGAAAATCGAAAAGAGCAGGGGTGTTCCCCGCTGCCCTGGCAAAATTGACGTAGATTGAAGATAGCCGCCTGGTATTTCTTACCAAGCCAAGTATAAACATCGCATGCAGAAACTGGAGGAATAAATGAGATAAATGAAAATGAGGGACTGATATTTGAATGGTACGGGAAACGACTGAATGAGCGCCAGTAGGCTGCTCTTCGGCCGGCTCTACCTGGGTAGGCAGCCCGTTGAGTGAGTGAGGTAGTGTGTTTATTGTAAAGCGC
Source organism: Conus canariensis (assembly GCA_033310375.1). Classification (NCBI taxonomy): domain Eukaryota; kingdom Metazoa; phylum Mollusca; class Gastropoda; order Neogastropoda; family Conidae; genus Conus; species Conus canariensis. The sequence continues at coordinate 14,515 of JAMYXO010002399.1, read as the reverse complement.
TTAGAGCTTGGTCTGTGACCAAGGATAGGCGCTACATAAATACCCAATATAATAATAATAATAATATACATCAGACTTGTATGTATCCTTACGTCATCACTACAACTTTTTTCAATCGTAACGTTTGTGTACATGTTCGCTTTTTCATTTTCAGCGCTGTTACTGAAAGCAGCATACCCCGAAATGAATTGCTATTTTGTTCAATACATAACAATATTCAATACATAACAATATGAGCTTCTGACATGTTATACATCTTGTTAGCTCCATGCTTCACCACTCTGTCTACTCTCTCTCTCTCTCTCCCCCCCTCTCTCTCTCTCTCTCTCTGTTAATCTGTCCCTCCCCTCCCCTTGCTTTCTCTTGCCAGTTCAAATGCACGTATATTTATGTAATAAGTGTACGCACGTCACATGCATAAAACAGACACTCACGAGTGCACGCGCTTGCTCTCTCTCTCTCTCTCTCTCTCTCTCTCTCTCTCTCTCTCTGACCAAGAAATTGATATTTTGCCTTTGTTACTGGCTGGGATTTCTTTCAGCGCTTTGTTTATTGCTGCTTTGAAATTTGTATTGTTGTTTGCGTTACAGTATTCACTGATCTTTGTATTTTTTCTTACTTGTATAGTGGATCGTGTTTTCCTTGTTGGCCTGTATAATGTCAGAACGTGGTAGCCCTTGGCTAACCGAGGATGGACTTAGAGTGGGGCATCTAAATATTAATCATGTTATAAATAAGATTACTGAAATATCATTCATATTATCAAATTTGGGCAAATATTTTCACATATTTGGTTTTTCAGAATCCCATTTATCTCCTTTCATATCTAATAGTGACCTTTCAATTCCAGGCTATAATATAATTCGTAAAGACCCCATTCAAAAAAAAAAAAAAAAAGAAACTGGCATAATAGTCTATGTCCATCAGTCAATTAAAGTTGAAAGAATTGATTGCCTTGAACAACATCACGTAGAAACTATTTGGATCGAAATACAACTGAAGAGAAGAGAAAACTCTTCTCATACCTCTATGTTTTCTATACAGGAATCCAGCCGAACATGTCGACTGGATCGACCGCTTCATTTCAATGTTGGAAAATGCTAATGATAATTACAAAGATGTCATAATATTAGGTGATTTTAATATTGATTTATTCAAAACTGATAATCACTGGACTCAAACTTTTGAATCATTTGGTTTGACACAATTAATAAAATCAGCTACCTGTGTAACCAATTCTTCTGAAACATTAATAGATCATATATATGTTACCAATTCAGAAACAATAGTAGAATCAGTTGCTCCTGCTTATGGCTGCAGTGACTATTTTCCGATTTGTTTTACGTGGACCAAAAAGGGTGTCAAAATACCAAAGTTAAATCATAAAACGATTACATTCAGGAACTTTTCTAAATTTGATCGTGAAAAATTTCTCTCAGATCTTTTAAATTCCCCTTTAAATGACGTGTATCAGCATACTGACCCCAGTCAAGCTCTGCAAGTATGGTATAACATCTTCCATGACGTATACAATAAGCGTGCCCCTCTTCAAACTAAAAGAGTAAAACATCGGATAAAACCACCTTGGCTTACAAAAGAAATACAGGACACTATATATCAAAAGGATTATCTGTTAAAAAATGGCTCTCGCGATGAATTCAAAAAGTACAGAAATAAGGTGACCTCCCTAATACGATCAGAGAATAGGAAATATTTCTTGGACCTAATTAATAGAAAGAAAGACAGTAAATCTATTTGGAAAGCTATACATGGCTTAACCAAGAAAAATTCTGACCCTGTATTAAACTTAAGAAAAGGCCTATCTGCAAGTGAACTGAACGCCCATTTTGCAAATATAGCAAATCAAATCATACGAAACGATGAATCAAAAAGTAACGATCTACAAGAATTACTGAAATACTGCCACCTGAAGAACATCCATTCAGCTTTGGATATTAGTGCCATGGATGTCCACGAAGTTTTCTCTTCTCTTAGACAGTTAAAACAGAGAGCAACTCGTGGAATCGATGGAATTGACGGGAAAATTCTTAAGCTATCAGCATCTGTTATAGCAGAAACTCTCACATATATTTATAATCTCTGCATTGATAAGCATTGCTTTCCTGATGCTTTTAAATAAGCTAAAGTCATACCATTGTACGAATCAGGAAATGTGGCTGATCCTTCTAACTATCGACCTATCTCTATTCTATCAGTTCTTTCAAAACCATTAGAACAACACATAAAAAAGTGTCTTCTTTCTCATGTAAAAAAAATTCGATCTACTACACCATAATCAATCCGGATTTAGAGAAAATCATTCTTGTCACGCAGTTCTTACCAAGATAGTTGATCGATGGCTTTCAAACATAAACAACAAACACTTTTCCGGAGTACTCTTCGTGGATTTTGCTAAAGCTTTCGATGTCATTAATCATGAACTTTTGCTCAGAAAGTTAACTATTTATCGACTAACTTCCGACACTCTAAAACTCATTTCATCCTTCCTCTCCAACAGGCAACAATTAGTATTATTAAATGATTGTTATTCTACTTTGACTCCCAATAACTTTGGTGTACCACAAGGCTCGGTGCTTGGTCCACTGCTCTTCTTATTCTACATTAATGATTTACCATTAACCTTGACTTCTCATTGTGAAATGTTTGCCGATGATACCACTATTGACACTAATAACTCTAATGCTCAGCAAGTCTACCTTGATATTCAGAAAAATATCAACCTTCTCGTTAAATGGACACAACTCAATCACATGTCTCTGCATCCTCAAAAACGAAATTCATGTTGATTACAACAAGGCAAAAACGTCAAAATGTAACCGAAAACTTGCCAATCCTTTATATTGGTAACGAAAAAATCAAAGAGGTTTCTAATCACAGAGTCTTAGGAATAGCAATCGACAACAACCTATCTTGGTCGAAACATTTAGAACTTCTTTCCAAAAATCTTGCCGTAAAACTGTATCAGCTCAGGAAAATAAAAAAACTTTTTAGATTATCACACCAGATAATTATTTTTTCAATCTTATATTCGACCTAATATTGACTATGCCTCGACACTCTGGGATGTAGCTAGCAATAAGTTGCTTAAACCATTGACTAGTATATACAAGAGAGCTGTCAAAATAACAATTGATGAACCCTCGCTAGGGCACCCTGATTATGAACGAGCAGGTATCCTTCCATTCAAGACCAAACTATTGTACAACAAAGCACTCTTTATGCATAAAATACTACACGGCAGTGCTCCTTCCTATTTAATGAATATATTTACTTCTAATGATCATCGTCATTCACATAAAATAAATTCCCTTTCCCATCAATTAATTTATGCAAATCAAGCCTTGCTTATTCTGGGGGTTGGCTGTGGAATAATATCCCAGAAAAACTAAAAAACGAACCAAACACTAGTAAGTTTAAATCCAATCTTTTTACGTACTTGATGTATCTGTCTGATCTTACACCACTTTACCAAAGATGTACCAATAACTGTTCTGTGTAAATGTTTCATTTTCCTTATCAGTTCATCCTTTTCTTCCATCCCCCTCCTCTCATTCTTAATTGTCCCCATCCCACCCCACCCCACTCCCACCCCCACCGTCCCCCACACCTTCTGTCGGTGTTCCCTCTGTACATAGATTTTGTATCCTTTTGTATTTTCATATTTCATATTTGAGTAATTTTCCATTATTTTATATTAATCAATATATATTATATATATATATATATATATATATATTTTTTTTTCCTTTCTTAAATTTCTTTTGGCCCTGGAGGGCTGGATGTAAAAAAGCAGTGGTGTTTATTCCATAACCCTCTGAAAATAAAAATTCGTTCGTTCGTTCGTTCTCTCTCTCTCTCTCTCTCTCTCTCTCTCTCTCTCTCTCTCTCTTTCTCTGGGGGTGTTGGTGTGTTTTTCTCTGTCCGTCTGTCTGTCTGTCTTCTCAAAATCCTCTCTCACTGGGAAGCAACTCAACCCAGTGGAAATCTTCTGTATCACAAACAACTCTATCCGTTGCACACTGTTGATAGGAGACCACTAACGGCGGCACTTAGTGAGTGCGCCGACACCCCAGCTTACGAACACTATCTCCACCGATTGTTTACCCTCCTTAACAACACCCAGCGGCACAACACCTGTGTTCACTGACGTCCATGGAAGGCTTTTCGTCAAGCTGACTCATTTTCGAACTTGTGACGGCGGGGGGGGGGGGGGGGGGGGGGGGGGCCGTGTTGAAGAACTCAAGATTGACTGAATACAAACTGGCCGCGGCGGCACTTCACTGTCTCAAGATCCACCGTGTTTTGGGTCCGAATAGCGTCTCCAGGTGAAATCTACCCTGTTCTTGCCACCAGTTGAACTGAAGTGAACCAGGTGCCCGCTGATCGCTGGAGGGACAAGAGACTTGACTTAGTCAATGCCGCATTCCACAGTGCGCCCCCCAACAGTCTTCAGACCGTGAAAAGGTTGTAAACCCCCCAACTGGTGTCCAACTC
>JAMYXO010002399.1:0-2500 GCA_033310375.1 Conus canariensis | reverse complement strand
ATTGCCGAAAATTTCTTGTCCTGTTTTGTGTCGTGCATTAAAACCGCGTTACTTCACACTTTGTTTTGTGTGCTCTTCTGCTTTTTTGTCGTGTTCCGGTAACGCTGCAGTTTGTTTCTTTTGCCTTTACTATGAAGACAGTTAAGTTGTTGGCCTGCGCTTGTTTTTTCCCCCACTATTAGATTATTCGTCTATGTATTTGTCTGACTTTATTCAAGTTTAAAAGGCTGTGCCAGTCTTGAATAAAAGTTACTCTGTGTTAGGTTTTCTTATGGGAGCAAAAGTTACCCCACTTGTTTACTGCTTATTGTTTACTGTTCCCTGCATCATTTCATTTCCAATTTTGCTTCGATTAAATTGAGGTTATTTGTATTTGTTTCTGTCCGTCTGTGTGTTTGTCTTTTGATCTCCCTTGCATCTTTGGGTGGATCATCAAGCGTAGGCTCAAAAAATGTCCCCTACATTGATACTATTTGCATAATGTCCTTTAGTTTTTCAGCAACTTTTTTCCTCCCCACATTTTCTTTTGGTTTCATTTACTACCCTTCACTGGCTGCTTTGGGGGTGCTATTGGATTCTTTTTTGCACCCTTAGTGGTGAGAACACCACAGTATTATGGACTGTGGTGTGTCTCTATTTGACGCCAGGAGCACAGACACACCAGTCTTGTCTCCCTGATGAATTCCGACCCAGCAGACGAAAGGCCTCGGAGCAGACAAAACAAATAATATATCTGCTTCAAGAGGGATTACGATGGTTCCCTTATGCAGTTAGTGAAGAGTTTTCATATCTGTAGTATATTTTCTTAATTTCATGTTCCCAGGTTCTCCGTCTTCAAATCCTCCCCTCTTTAAGTCCAAATCTTTTCCAAGTCATTACTATGAAGACAGTTCAGTTGTTGGCCTGCGCTTGTTTTTTCCCCCCACTATAAGATTGTTCGTCTATGCATTTGTCCGACTTTATTCAAGTTTCAAAGGCTGTGCCAGTCTTGATTAAAAGTTACTCTACTCTGTGTTAGGTTTTTCTTATGGGAGCAAAACTTACCCCACTTGTTTACTGTTTATTGATCAACTTTCCAGTTTGCCCAATACATCCTTTTGTGTTTCTTTATCCGGACACCGAATATCTAATAGAACTCTGATGAACAGCATGTTCTTTCTTTCTACTATTACTGTGTTGTAAAGAGCGATCACGTCGCAATCACTTTTACAGAACGTTATCTCCTGTGCCTCGCAAAAAACCAGGGTTTTCATATGGCAATCAAATTTGTTGTTGTGCTGGTTGTTTACACACACACACAGAAATAGACAAACGGACAGAGACAGGACAAAACAAATCCCTTCGTCAGATAACTCCGATTTCACTTTTTTTTTTAAACCATCCCGGTATATACATCATGCAATATAAAATGAAAAAAAAATAGGGGAGGACGGGGGTTGGAGGAATAGGCCCCCTCACGTGGAACGCTAATGACGTGTCCTGATGTCATGGCATTGGTCGAGTGAAATGTGGCGTTGACGAGCTGTTCCCGCTGTGGTGGTTCTCTCATTGGGGTAACCGCTGAGTGGACAAATTAAAAAGAAATTCAAAATGGGGTGTGTGCAGGCGAAAATTAGACCGTAACAGCAAAAATGGAATTACTGAGCGGACAAACAAGGGAACAAACAAGGAACAAACTACAAAACAAAGAAATCTTTGAACGCAATGATGATGATAACAACAAATACAACAGCAACAACAACAATAGTAATAACGATGGTAATGATGATGATGATGATAATGATGATTATAAAAGAAGAGAGCATAACCAGACATTGAGAACTGAGCCTGTCACTCTGTCTGCCACTCGCTATGTCTTTTGTCCACTTCTGCACGGATCTATTCCCCGCCACCCCATGTTTTTCATCTGGAAATTCTCTTCCTCCTGTGTTCAGTCCTATTGAGCGAGACCTCTTTCACATCTCCTTTTTTACGCTCTCTTTCTGTCCGTCCACTCACCACCACCCCCTGCTCACCCTCATCCCCACCCCACCCACCCCAATTCTTTCCCTTATTCCTCGTCGGATTTTGAACCATCAGTAAACATTTTCTGAAAGGATGGGAATTCTGCACAGAGATCGGCATACAATGCCCTGTACGCCTGAGAACTGGCGAAAAGCAGCAAGAACAAAGCGGATTTCTGGTGTCAAAAAGGTCAATGAAAGCTTATCTGGAAATTTGGAAGAAAAGTCAGACACAACTCCTAGATCAAGACCTGCATTCTGCGCATGAGTGAAGGAGACAATGCAAAACAACAAAGTACGTAGGAGGGAGGGGACAACCAGAGGCACAATCTGGAGATATGAAGGTAGAAAGGCATTAGAATACACATCAACAAATAAACTAGAATACACTTCAACTGATGCAGGAGACGAGACAAACACAACACAGCGCAAGAAATGTAATTTCACTTTCGTGCTTTACAATACAACAACAAAAACTGCACCCAATAAAAAAAAAA
>JAMYXO010002398.1:5000-24003 GCA_033310375.1 Conus canariensis | reverse complement strand
CCCCCCCTTAAACCCCCCCCCCCCAAAAAATACCCTTCCCCCCCAAACCCCCCCCCCCCCCAGGCCCCCCCCCCAATCCATAACCCCCCCCCCAACCCCCCTCCCCCCCCGGCCCCCCCCCCCACCCCCCCCCCCCAACAACCCCCCCCCCTATAAACCCCCCCCCCCCCCCCCCCCCCCTTTCCCCCCCCCCTTTTATTTCCCCCCCCCCCCAAACCCCCCCCCCCCCCCCCCCCCCTTTTTAAAATGCCCCCCCCCCCCATCCCCCCCCCCCCCCCCCCAAAACCCCCCCCCCCTAAACCCCCCCCCCCCATTCCCCCCCCCTTTTAACCCCCCCTTAAACCCCCCCCCCCCCCCCCCCCCCCCCCCCCCCCCCCTCTCCCTAAAACCCCCGGGCCCCGGATTCCTAGTTTTTATAGGGGAGCTTTGTCTTTTTTTTTTATGGGGCAAACAAACTAGCCCACAGACCCTTTCACTTCATTCACTCAATGGAAAAATGGTACTAAAAACCCGAAAACGGGCCCAAAACCATTGAGAAGGAAAAAAATTTGACCACCCCCACAGCGCTGCCAAAGCCACCAAAAATGGATTCCCCCTTCAACAAAAATGCAAAAACCCTTTTTAAGGTATAGCCCCGCACGTTCAAGTTCCATATAAATTTTATTTTCATTTCAAAAATTTCTTTTCAAAAAAATAAAATACTTTTTGGGCCGTTTTTGAAGCCTTCGTGCGGGGAGCTAAACTGTTTAAATTTGCAGGCTTACAGGACCTCAGACACACAATCCCCCAAATGTCAAAACCCCTGGATTGTGAACCCAAGTCATTTGGAAAACGCCTGAAAGCTTTTTCCCAACTTTTTAAAGGGCCCCCTTTGGGGAGGGACCTGGGCCTTGGAAAAAGCGGAAAGTTAATAAATGTTTGACAGTTTTAAAAGGCGTTGTCTTCAACAAAGCTGCCCCCGGTCATTTTGACCAGTTTATCCCATTTAATAACAGTTTGTCCATGATCTTTTTTAATTGTGGGAAAAGCCCCCCAATACCCCAAGCGGGAAATTCCCTTTCCCCTTCTTTTTTACTTATTTCCTTTCCAAACGCGCCCCGGGGGCCAAAAACCCTGGCCAAATCGTCTGAATCTTCTGGGGGGAAATGACTCCCTTTAACCCCTGGGAACCTGCCGCCCCAAATCTCTGTCGTTTTGGTCGGAAAGAGGTGTTCCCCTGCATACTTTGTGGCCATTGGTACCAATCCCCGCCCTCCCCAAAGAAAACCCCCAACACTGAAAAAAATTGAAGAACTTCCCCATGGGGGACATCTCGGGGCACTGCGCCCTTTTGGGGCCCCAAGCCCCCAAGGGAAACCTGCACCCCTTTTGAATTCATGGAGTTAAATTGGGGCCTGACATTTTTCCAAAATTAAAACCCTTTAAATGAAAATTCCCCGATTTTTCTCCTCAAACCACCCAAACCCCTGAAACCCACCTTCAAGCCTAACCACATGTTAAAACTCCCACGAAGAAACCAACAAAACAAATCCAAAAATAGCCCCCTTTTACGTTCCCCTTTTAAAACAAAAACCTTTCAGTCCATTAGAGGAAAAACGGGGCAAAAAACCCAAATTCCCTTTCTTTGGACGAAAACCAAAAAACCGGACATTTTATAGCCTGTAAAATTTTTTGGTTAAAAATAGCTCAATCCCCCCCGAAAAAGGGAAGTCACCCCCCTTGATAGTAAAATTTATACCGCAAAGCCCAGGGGTAAACAGGGAGGCGGGTTGTCCTGGGGGCCCTTAGTAAATCCAACCTGGAGATTTTTAAAATCTTCCCAAACTGTTTTACAGACTGCGAGATCGTAGGGGTTTTGGTTTTAAAGGGCTCCCTTGGGAAAAGGAAACCTCTTTTTACCTGTGGGGCCATTTTTCCCGGGCCCCAAGACCGCAGATGTACCCACCCCTTCCCCGAAACGGGGGCAAAGTCACAAGACAGGGCGGCTAGGACCCCCAAATCCCTACATCCTTAATGGAGGGGGATTTTCAATTTTCCCCGGGTTTGGGGACTGAAACCACTTTGACACTAAAACCCCGGGTTCTAATTGTGTTTAAAACCTCCACAAAAAATTTCCCCAAGCCCCTACTGAAATAAACCAGGGTTTTATGCAACAACTAGGTTCCCCAAGAAACCAAAGTATAGACCAAAAAAAAGGAACCATAGCACGCGTTCTTCTTATTACCAACTCCCTTTGCATTTTCACCCCCTAGGGTTAAAACCCCCAATTCCTGGCTTGTCGGATCATGACATCCCCAAAATTGTGAATTTCCTTAGCCCCCCCCACCTATAAAGAAAGCCCCAAAGACAGATCCCCATCAAACGATAAGGCCAACTGGGAGGCAAAAATGGGGGAAAAGGACATGAAGGCCCCTGCACTTTTCCCTGGTAAAGCGATGAAAAAACCTCCCCCCAACAGAGGACCCCTTTGGGGACCCAATTAAAGGACAAAACCCTCCTCCCCAACAGTCCAAAACCAATGCCCCCACAAAAAAAGGCGCGTACCAGGGGTTCTAAAAACCCGGGGAAATCACAGCTGACTCCGAAAAGGATTCCCAACCCCCAAGTAAAGAGTTACAAGAGAAAAAAAAAAAAAAGATATTCCTCAACTAGAAAAAAAACCCTTTTAAACAACTCAAAAAAGACAAAAGGGCCAGCGCAATAAAAAACGCCCCTTTACTGGGAATTTATGCCATAAGGGTCATCGCAGGTGACCCTGAGTCCCCCCAGAAGGTTTCACGCCCCAGAACAACCCGTTTCCCCTAAAACCTTCGTCAAGCCCCCCGCGCAGCCCCCAATCGGGCCCTTTCGCCCCCCTTTTAAAACAGTCAAATGGAAACCCTTTTACGGTTTCCCAAACCGAAAAAGCGGGAGGCCCCCTAAACCCAAGCAGTTTCCGTCCAGTTTTCCCCGTGAGGGACCCCGAGTACAAGATGAAAATTTTCCCCGCGTTTAAGTGCAAATGTCTTGCCCAATTTCCCTTCCCACCTCAACCTTCTCTGTGGTCTTGATTACTAACAAGGCATTCAAAACTCCTTTTCCCCCCCAAAACCTTATAAAGTTTTGGGGCCCCCCTGAAAAAACACCCAGCCCCTGGGCATCCTGATAGAACCTTCCCCCCTGAAATATCCCCCCCAAACCCTTCCCTAGGGATCTTCAGTCCTCTCTTAGCGGGGTTTAGGGTCCCTTCTTTTGGGAGTTTATGAAACCCTTTGCACCAATATTCAAAAAAGGGAAAGAAACCCATTTATGACCAACCCCTAAATTTACCCCCCCCAGTCTCTCTGCCCTTTCCTTTTCCCCCTCCCAAAATGCGGGAACACGCCCATCGTCGCGCTCCCCATGCCCTCACTTAAAATCCAACGAAATTTTTATGTCCAGAACAAAAACGGTTTTCCGAATTTTTGGGTCCTGTGAAAAACACAAACTATTTTTAATTTTCCCAGAAGAACTTTTGGAAAACTCTGAAAAAAAAACGGGAAAGATGTCATCATTATGGACTTTGCCAAACCCTTTTCGATTAGGGTAAACCCAAACAAAGCTCCTTATCCACCCCAAATTTTTTTTTTTTTTAAAAAAAAACATTATGGTGCCCTTTGGGAAAGACAACAAATGGATAGGACTTTCCCTTGAAAGACCGGCAACAATCGGTGGTAGTGGTTTTGCAAAAGCTTCCAGCCGGGCCCAGTGTGCAGTTTTGGGGTCCCCAAAAGGCCCCCCTTTTTTAGGGCCGGGCCCCCTTTTCTTGGGGGTCATTAATACTTCCCAAAAGAAGAACTCTCCTCACTGACACCCTGTTTGCTGTTTGCCACTGTCTCCCTTTTGAAGGCCTCAAAAACCGACCAAAGCTTATTTTCCCAGGAAGACCCCCAAAAGTTAAAAAGCTTTGGAAAGGCACAGCTGGGACATGGCATTCCATCCAAAAATGTAAACTCCTCTCCCGGGTTAAAAAATTTCATCTTTTCCCTAAAAAATTCGAACACAACCCCTTAAAACCAACCATTTTTCTAAAACTGTCCTCCTACATCCAAGTATTTAAGGCGTTTACCATCACAAGGGACCTAAGCTGGGACTTCCCAAAATAAACCCGCCATCTGTCCCCTAAACCCAAAAATGCCCTCGGCTTCCTTTAAGAAGAAACCTAAAGATCCCAGCAGTGCCCCTAAAAGAAACAGCCAAAAGATTTTTTGTCAGACCGATCTTGGAGTACCCCCGGTTGCACTGTATGGGACCCCCCTTACCCAAGGGAAAAACACCCAAAAAGTTGGGAAGCGGGCCCCGAGACGGCAGACGGTTTGGTGGTCACCCTTACCCCCAAAACCCCCATCTAGTGTCCCCCGCATAAATCGAAAAACCCTCCCAAGGGCCCCGATTTTTCTTTCCCCCCACCCCACAGACCCCAAGGTAGCAAAGGCCCTTTTTCCATGCTAGGGAAAAAATTAATAACAGGAGGCGATCGCGACAAAAACTTGCTCGTCCCCAGCCCCTCCCAACAAAAAAAGGGAAGCATTTCCCGCCACTAAACCCAAAGATTCTGTTTTAAAAACCCCAATATCGACAAGGTTCCTTTCTTCCCCAAAACCCGATACGTGATTGGAACAACCTCCTTTAAACAGCTGGGCCGCGGAAAAACCTTTGGGAAACCCCTTTTAAAGTCTGGGTTTGCCCCCCGCCCAGTAGTTAGTTAGATAATAGGTTCTTTCCCCCCCCCCCACCCCCCTATTTTAACCCAAAAAATAGCTTTTTTTTTTGGGTTTCTTTTTTTGGGGGGGCCCTCCCTCTTTTTGATCAGCCCGGGCCCGGTTTTAACCCTCGGAAAGGGCCCAAAAAAAAGTGAAAGTAAAAAAGTAGCCTCCCCGGAGAACCCACTTGGGCGGGAAACAAAGGTTTTTTAAAAATCCTCACTTTTGGGTCTTCCCCCTTTCCCCCCCCTTTAACCCTTTTGTTTTTTTTCTTAATTTGCAACCCCCCAAAAAACCCCCCGGCCCGTAAAAAATTTTTTGGGATGATTTGATGGCCGTTTTCCCCTAAAAGGAAGAAAGAAAGAAAGAAGAGAAGAAGAAAAGAAAGGGGAAGAAAGAAAGGAAGAAGGAAAAAAAAGAGGGGAGGAAAGTTTAAAAGAAAAGAGAAAAGGAAGGGGGAGAGATTAAGAAAGAAAAGAGAGAGAGAGAGAAAAGTTTGCGAAACAAAGCAAAAAAACTAAAAGGAGATCAGTGTGGAGGGGGTGTGCTTTGTAAATCCTCCCTCCCGGGACCCTTCCCCAAAAATTGATTTAAAATTAGGGGGAATAAAGGGTGTGGAAGGCCAGAAAAAAAGGGAAAAAGAGAGGGGGAGGAGAGAGAGAGAGAAGGAGGGAGGGAGAAAGAGAGAGTGGGGAAAGGGGGAGGATGGGAAATGGAGGGGGGGAGGGAAAGTTTTAAGAGGAAGAGAAAAAAGGGAGAGAGAGGGAGGGGGGGAAGGGATGGGGGGGAAAGGGGGAGGGAGAGAGAAGAGAGAGAGAGAGAGAAAAAGGGGGGAAAAGAGGGAGGCAGAGAGGGAAAAAACAGACATAGAAACGTAAAAAAGAACAGAGAGAGGGAGGGGGGAAAGGGAGGGGGAGGGAGGGGGAAAAGGGGAAACCCCCCCGGGGGGGGGAGGGAGAGGGGGAAAGTAAAAGAGGGAGATTGGGGAAGAGAGAGGGAAGGGAGACAGAGAACAGAAAAGCCCGGGGGGGAAGCAACAAGAAAGAGTGGGGAAAGGGAGGGTTTTAAAAGGGAGGGTGGGTGGGAAAAGGAGAGAAAAAATAGAAGAGGGAGAGAAAAAATTAGTTTAGAAGAGAGGAAGAAGAGAAGAGGAGAGAAAAGAAAAGAGTGAGGAAAAACAGGGGGAGGGGCAGGGGAAAGGGGGAAAACAAATTACAATGTTTTTAATGTGCTAAGGCCCTTTTGTCCCCGTTCACATGGGGAAAATGGGGGAAGGGGGAGGGGGGGGTGGGGGGGGGGGGACGACCAATATCTAAAAAAATTCCTAAAGTCGCTTATAGCCCAGCCGCCCGAAAAGGGGGCCCAATCAGGGCTAAAAACCTTTCCCGGGATAACACAATCAATCTTTTTTTTTTTCGTTTCCCTTTCCCTCAGTTCTTGTGTTACTACCTGTGGATCCCCCCCTTAAAGAATCCTCCCACGTTTAAAGGCTCGTAGTCCCCCTTGATTCTGAGAAATTTCTGTTTATTTTAAATTGTAAACAAAGTGCGGTTTTTTGCTGCGGCAGGTAAATACACAGTCCCTTTTTTTTGGATTTTCCCCAGGGGCGGGGAGGGCGAAAGATACTTTTCCCCTCCCCACATCCCCTTCCCCCCAGAGCTTTTACCCGTAAATTACACCCAAAATTCCTTTGATTTTTTGAAATCCTTTGGCAAAAAAGAAAAGTGTCTTTTTTAATTTTAAAATGTTTTCTTTTATCATTTTCTGCAATCGACTGCCCTTGTTATATTTGCGGGAAAAAAAGGGTTTTGGGGTAGGGGAGGGGGGTAAAAAAGGTTAACTTCCCAAAAAAACCATTTTATATAAAAGGGCGCTGATTTTTTGATTTCAACAAAAAAAACAAAAATGGGGAAATTTTTGAGATAAATTAAAACTGACATTTTTACACACTTTCCCAAATTTTCGGTGTCCCTCTTTTAAAAGCTTTCTTCAATTTTCACGGGGGAAATTTTGGGCCATGAAAAACGAAATTAGTGTCTCTTTTCAGGACCTTCTTTTTCCAGGCTGTGTTTATCACTCACAGGCTCCCAAAACTGACAAAAGAAAACAACTTTTTTTCTCTCTCTCGCTCGGGTAAACACTCCCCTTTAAACCGCCCCTTAGACCAGCCCTTCATCCCTAACGCCCGCAGTTTCCTTTTCTGTCGTTCCCCCTGAACAAGGGAAATAAAAAATAAACCGCCCGGACCTTTCCCATGCTGGGACGCACTTTGCATCCCTGGACGAACTTTGCTTGCCTGCGGGTCTTCCCCTTTAAACCCCCACCTTCACGTGAGGGTGTGTCATTGGATGGAAATTTTGAAAAACCAGGGGAAGGCTGTGCTACTTCACTGATTTCGGGGCTTGTGTGGTGTTTTTGTGTGTGTGTGTGTTTTGTGTGGTGTTTTGTGGGGGGAATTTTGTGTGTATTGTGTGTTGGTGTGAGTGTGTGTGTTTTGTGCGTCCCGCGCCGCGCGGGGTGTTTTGTGTTTTTTGGGGGTGTGTTTTTGTGTGGGGGGGCGCTTTTGCGGCCCCCCCCCCCCCCCCCCCCCCCCTGGCGTCCCGTGGTGGGTGGTTTGTGGGGTGGGGGTTTTGTGTTGTGTGTGTGTGTGTGGGGTTTTGTGTGTGGGGTTTGTGTTATCGCACGTACTTCTGTTTTAAAGTGTTAGAAATCTCTCTGTTCCCCCTCCCTTCCCCCCCCCCTTTTTTCTCCTTTTTTCCATTCCCCCAAAACAACACCCCGCGCGCGCGTTTTTCCCGTGATTTTGGGTTCATGCTTTTTGCGCTGGGGGGAATTAGAAGAAAAAGAGAGAGAGAGGGGAAAAGGAAAAGAGAAGAGAGAGACCGCGGGGGAAAATTTAGAATTAGAAAGAAAAGAGAAGGAAGAGAGAAGACAGACAGACAGACAACAAAACAGACAGACAGACAGAGGGACAGCCCGAATAGACAGCCCGCCAGGCAAAACAGAGACAGACTGAAAAGAGACGGGACAGACGAATAGACAACAGACAGACAGACAGACTGACAAAACAGACAGACAAAAAAGAAAAAAGAAGAAGAAAAAAGAAGAAGAAAGAAGAAGAAAAGGGAAGAAGAAAAAAGAAAAAGAAAAAAAAAGACGAAAAAAAGAGGAAGAGGAAAAAAGAACGAGGAGAAGAGGGGTTTGGAGGGGGAAGAAAAAGGAAAATGGATGGGGAAAAAAAAAAAAAGGAAAAAAAAAAAAAAAACAGTTGATTTTCGCCAGCGTTGTTAATCTACCTCCATATCCCCCTGCCCTCCAAATCCTTTCTTTTGTCCCCAAAAATCTTGTAAACTTTTGTCCTTATTATGAAATCTCAGATGCACCCGACCCTTTTTCCTTTTTCTGTTTCTATTTCATTTTAAAATTTTCTTTTCCCCTTTTCCACTGCCTTTTTATTTTTTCTTTTTGTTTTCCTTTTTTCTCTCCCCTCCCTCCTCCCCTCTCTCTTCTCTCTCTCTCCGCCCCTCGCGCGCGCGCGGGCGCGCGGGGGGGTGTGTGGTGTGTTTGTGGTGTGTTGTGTGTGTTTGTTTTGTATTGCCTGTGTGTGTAAAATTTTCCCAGAATGACTTGGGATAAAGAACAAGAAAAGCCCATCAAATACAACATAAAAAGCGCACGCCAAAAAGCGCCGCGCCCAAAACATACACAAAACCCAAAAAGGAAAAACACGAATTTCCACGCACACGCTTTCCCCTGTTTTTAATAAATACTAATAAAAATCACAAAAAGGAAAAAACCCAAAGAGAAACAAATTTTATTTTTCCCAACGGTTTTTACTTTTTTCGGTCAGTGTTTTTGTTAGCTTTTTTTAAGGCAGGTTGGGCAATGTGCGGGAAATTTTATCAAAAACCTTTTAAAAATTTATGCACAGATTTAAGGTATCGAAGGTTTAAAGAGCGAAAAAGGGGGAAACAATTAAAAAAGGACATTTGTTGTTGGCTCTCCCAAATAGACATAAAGCTGTTTTTTTTCTTTGTGGTGGAATTATTGATTCCACAGCCCCCCCCCCCCCCCCCCCCTTTTCCCCAACACCCCCTTTTTCCCCCCCAAAACCCCTTTCCAACCCTTCTCAGACTTGGGTGTTTGAAAATTCAAAAGGGTTTTTCCAATTTTATTTTCCCACCCCCAAAAATTCACCCCCCCCCCTTTTCCCTTTTTTTGTCAGTTAGTTTTTGGGGACCAGGGTTTCCCAAAAAAAAAGGGGAAAGAGACACCTCCCCCCCTCCCCCCCCCCCTTCCCCAAAATTTTTGGAAATTACTCAAAACACAAAGTGATACCATTTCCCCTTTGTACAAAAAGATAAATTTTTTTTCCCCTCTTTTTCTTCCAGGCCATGGGGGGAAGACCCCTCCCCCTATTCCCAAAAGGGTTTTACTGGCCCCCCGGGGGGAAAAAGGGGGGGGGGAAAGGGTAAAGGGGGGTTTTTGGGGAAATTTTTTAAAGGGGAAAAAGGGTTTTGGGGGAAGGGGAAAACCCCGGGGGCCCCAAAAAGGCGGGTTTTAACCCAAAACGGGGGAAGCCCCGGGTTTTTTTCATTCTCACTTGAGGGGCCCTGCACTTTTCCCCTTTAAAAATTCCCCAAAATTCCCCAAGGGCCCCGGGCCCCCCTTTTTTTCCCAAGCTTTAAAACGGGCGGGGAATTTAAAAACCAAATTACCATGATGTTCAGATGGGGTCACCCGAGGGGGGAGACAGAGGGGAAAAGAGAAGGGGGAAAAGAGGGGAGGGGGGGAAAAGAGAGAGAAGAAAAGAGCCCGCAGCCCCAGACAGACAAAAAATTTTAAGAGAAAAAAAAGAAGAAAGAGTTTAGGGGGTTTTGGGGGTGAAAAAAACTAAACCCCCCGAAAATGAAAAGCCCCCGTCTGTCATGGGGACAAGCTGAAAAAAGGGGGTTTCCCCCCCTTGAAAAGGCCTGGGGGTTTGAGAAAATCAGTAAATAAATATTTTTAAAATTTTAATATTTTTTTTTAAAAAATCAGATTTTGGGGGTGCATGCCCCCCCCCTTTCCCCCCAAACCCACACACCCCAAAAATATGAACGGGGCCCTCACACACCCCCACACACACACACAAAACACACCCCCCACAAAAAACCAACACACAACCCCCATGAAAATTTCCCAAAACCCCATTTTTGTTTTAAACCCAAAACCCCTTAGACATTAACATGCATGAAAACACACACACAACACACACACACACACACAACAACACACACACACACACACATACACACACACACACACACACACACACACGCACGCACGCACGCACGCACGCACGCACAGGCGCACGCACGCACGCATGAACACAGAAAACTAAAACACATCGAAACACTAATTTGTTTCTCTTGGTTACATATTCTATAAGCAGAATGCCCTATTTTAGCGACGGATTACAAAGAGAAAGATCTTCATGTTGATAAACAGGATTCTCCGATATCAACAGGTGTGCTATATCTTAGTCTGTTCCAGGCATGACTGATATTGCAAATCAAAAGTTTTGCCTTGCTATTAAAGTGCTAAAGGTAAGAACAAGATTAAAAAAAAGTGATTTATATCTTGCATCTTTAATGAGAAAATCTATAAGGGTGACCTTTCCGCCCCTTTGTCTCACACCCCCCATCTCACCCCCATCTCTTCCTACGTCCGCAATGGCTGTGTGAAGTGGACATCATCCACGCAGGTTCCAGAGCTTCAGATGGAAACATCCGTCACCCAGATCATGGAGAGTGTGTTGGTTTGCATGGTGTTCACCAACACCTGGTCAATCTCTAGCTACATTTCTTCCACACACCCACCTCCATCCTCATCTCCACCCTGTCCCTCCCTTCCTCCTTGTTGGCACAAGATGTTATTATCAAAAGAAAAGGAATAAAGCAGATTTTGTTGTGATGTTGTTTGGCAATCTATCTTAAGCTACTGGTTGAAGAACTCCAGATGTGTGTCACGGAAGTCAGAGTTGGTGGATAGATGGCGAGGGTGTGGAGAGTCTTTAAAACCATAGACAAATTAAAAGGGAATAGACGATGGTTGGAATATTTGTGACCCTGGGACAAACATACTACTTTCAGGTACTGTGATGTCCTTTGTGCTAATGAACAGTTTTTGTATGCAAAGGACACGGTAAGCTAGAGTAATGATAATTTTGGTTGTTTAGGTCAAAGCTTGAGCATTGTCCTTTCTGTTAACTGATGTGTATATTGTATTGCAATTAAAGTTGTGAACTCATTATGTTTGATTTCATTTTTTTATTGAAATAAATGACACATTGACTGTTTTTATCATAATTGACTTGTAAATGCCATTATACATGTGCACCAGTAAACTGAATTCATCAGTACACAGTCACTTGTATAGTGCACAGCACCCACCATCCACGATTTTACACCTATTCCAATTGTATCGGCGGATGGGGAGGGGGCGAGGGGTGGGGGTAAACAAAGGTAATAATGATGCTGTTTCACGGGATGTTTGGCTCATTCAGAGAAAAACAGCGACAAATAAAACCATATTACCAGCACCGACTCCATTGCAACAATTTCAATAGGACCTAGTCTGCAGACAGAAGAGTAGTCTGAAGTTCAGGCATATTGGATATGGAAACAGAAGGGCAAGTGAAAGTTTTTCCTCTGAGGATGGAAGGCAAGTGGGGGGAGGTGGTGAAAAGCTAGGTAGTTGTTGAGGTGCGTGTGGTGTGGGGAATAGACGTGAGAAGGAAAATGGGGGGTGGTGGTAACCTGAAATTGAACAGATTTTGACCAAATATTGAATCTGTAAGTGACAACAATTCGGAACCCTCGATTACTGCAGACAAGTCTAACTATTGCTGAGAGGCTGTGTGAAATAGAATGAAATAGTAAATGCACTCAGGAGAACACAAACCTTGCGAACGTTAAATGAACTCTAAACCACCTTTGGTCTGGATCTGTGTCATGGATCCACGCTAATTGTTAACGAGTTCTTCACTGGACTACTTTAAAAAATCTGTTCAAATCAAAATTACATCACATAACAAAGTACACTGTGAAAAGTGATACTATTCACAATGTTAGAAACAAATACGCTGGGAAACAAGCCCAAATACGAATTTTGAAGAGAACCATAGAAAAGGAAGCCAAGAAAAGCAACAACAACAAGCACACACATGCCTAAGTCCAGTTAATAAAGACATGCATACGAATGTAGAGACAGACAGACAGACGTACAGGCAGACAGACAGACAGACAGGCGTACAAGCTGACAGAATGTCGACAAATAGATGGAAAGGCACATACATGAAGATATTGTTCCCGGTCAGTTCCATGACATCAAGGTATAAGGAAATGAAGGTGGGGTAAAACAAAGATATTGTTTTCCCCGGGCAGTTCCATGACATCAAGGTATAAGGAAATGAAGGTGGGGTAAAACAAAGATATTGTTCCCGGTCAGTTCCATGACATCAAGGTATAAGGAAATGAAGGTGGGGTAAAACAAAGATATTGTTCCCGTCAGTTCCATGACATCAAGGTATAAGGAAATGAAGGTGGGGTAAAACAAAGATATTGTTCCCGGTCAGTTCCATGACATCAAGGTATAAGGAAATGAAGGTGGGGTAAAACAAAGATATTGTTCCCGGTCAGTTCCATGACATCAAGGTATAAGGAAATGAAGGTGGGGTAAAACAAAGATATTGTTCCCGGTCAGTTCCATGACATCAAGGTATAAGGAAATGAAGGTGGGGTAAAACAAAGATATTGTTCCCGGTCAGTTCCATGACATCAAGGTATAAGGAAATGAAGGTGGGGTAAAACAAAGATATTGTTCCCGGTCAGTTCCATGACATCAAGGTATAAGGAAATGAAGGTGGGGTAAAACAAAGATATTGTTCCCGGTCAGTTCCATGACATCAAGGTATAAGGAAATGAAGGTGGGTAAAACAAAGATATTGTTCCCGGTCAGTTCCATGACATCAAGGTATAAGGAAATGAAGGTGGGGTAAAACAAAGATATTGTTCCCGGTCAGTTCCATGACATCAAGGTATAAGGAAATGAAGGTGGGGTAAAACAAAGATATTGTTCCCGGTCAGTTCCATGACATCAAGGTATAAGGAAATGAAGGTGGGGTAAAACAAAGATATTGTTCCCGGTCAGTTCCATGACATCAAGGTATAAGGAAATGAAGGTGGGGTAAAACAAAGATATTGTTCCCGGTCAGTTCCATGACATCAAGGTATAAGGAAATGAAGGTGGGGTAAAACAAAGATATTGTTCCCGGTCAGTTCCATGACATCAAGGTATAAGGAAATGAAGGTGGGGTAAAACAAAGATATTGTTCCCGGTCAGTTCCATGACATCAAGGTATAAGGAAATGAAGGTGGGGTAAAACAAAGATATTGTTCCCGGTCAGTTCCATGACATCAAGGTATAAGGAAATGAAGGTGGGGTAAAACAAAGATATTGTTCCCGGTCAGTTCCATGACATCAAGGTATAAGGAAATGAAGGTGGGGTAAAACAAAGATATTGTTCCCGGTCAGTTCCATGACATCAAGGTATAAGGAAATGAAGGTGGGGTAAAACAAAGATATTGTTCCCGGTCAGTTCCATGACATCAAGGTATAAGGAAATGAAGGTGGGGTAAAACCATAAAGAGAGGGAGTAAATGGATTATAAATGTCTACTTTAGGCCTGAAACCTAAAGTCTACATGTAAACCACGAAGTTACATTACCCGTCATACTACTATTTTCTTATTGTAAAATGAAGTTTTTAGTACATATGAATTCGTGCTTTTTTGTCTTTCGCTTTAAATCAACTGAAAAAGTCTTATAAGGTGTCCACTTGGCGACAAAATCAAGACGTAACCATATTTTTGCGCGCAGCATACTCTTGTCACTGGGCCACGTTTAATCTTTCTGCTGAGTATGAATTACCACCACTCGCCAAAATGTCAGGCTGTAAGCCTGTTTTATCTCTGCTCCCAAACTTGCAGCTACTACACTGGCAGCAGCGTATCTATGATTTTTTTTTCCTACCAACTCTATTCTTTGCGAGCCACAAGATTGTCTTCTTATCAGGAACTGATCAGGCAAATCAAAACAACTTTTCGAAAATTGACTATTTTTTTTTCTTTTTACAAAATTAGTGACTGCATTTTTTCAGGTAAGGCAGAGACTTTGACAAGGTGACGTGGCCCTTTGAGGTTGGCTAAACTATAAGTAGAATGAAATGAACCGGGTGGTACCATCACAAAATGAGTATCGTTCATGATAATTCTCTGGCCTTCGCACCACAATCCCAGATGAACTCAACTCCCACTAGATCTATAATTTTGTTTGTTTGCTTGTGTTTTTTTTGTTGTTGTTTGCTAATTTGCTCTCTCTCTCTCTCTCTCTCTCTCTCTCTGAGTTTTCTGTCTTGTTGTGTGTGTGTGTGTGTGTGTGTGTGTGTGTGTGTGTGTGTGTGTGTGTGTGTGTGTGTGTGTGTGTGTGCCCGCGGGCGCGCGCGTGTGTGTGTGTATACTGGCTATTTAGTTTTTTCAAAGATACGATGAATTTTAATATTATAATGCCATCTCAGCCGGAAGAAAATCCATTGTTCATTGATATAAGCGTTAATCCTGTTTCATCTTAAGTCCGTACATTTGTCGCAATCACCGTCATCATTATTATCATCATTATTATTATCATCATTATTATTATCATCATCATTATTATCATCATTATTATCATCATCATTATTATCATCATTATTATTATTGTTGCTGTTATCAACATTTATCTTTACTCACAGAACATTGTTGTACTTTGCAACAGGTGAAGTGCACAGTTAATAATTGTCGGTCGCAAGGAAGTTGTTACAATTTGGTGATCGCGTGTGTCAAGTGCGTGAAACCTCTCACAAAAGGCATTAAACGCTTAGAGGCAAAAGGGACGTTGTACGTAGTATACAAATAGGTAATAGACCCATTAACCAGTGTGCCTTACCCATCGCACACGGTCGAACTGTGTCGAGGAGGACGAAGTGGTCAGGTGACAGATGGCACCTAAGGTAGTAGCGAGTTTGAACCTCCCGACAGTGAAAGGGGGGAGGGACGTAACCACTAGGACCTCGGAGCGTCAAGTGGGCGCTACATTACTCAGTCAGCTGAGGTTGCTTTGTAAACAGTCAGTGAAGAGCAGGAGTCTTGGACTCGTTCGGATGGTATTGCAGTGGGTCACTGGGTTGGTTCTATTGTCAGGCTGGTTGAACGCGCGTGGATGTTGTTATCGTATCCCTCTTTAAGATAATTACTGTGTTAAAGTGGCCTCCGAAGTCGGCGGGAATTTTCGATGTCCATCTGGTGCCAAGTGTTTGTTTGCTAATCAATTAGGTAGGGATGTGTGTAAATGCTGATGTGTGGAAGAACGTAGCGAATGGGGAATTCAGGGTACTTGTGAACTAGGGGTTTGAGAAGCAGCATGGACAAAGGCATGGCCCGAAGGGGAATCTTGTTTCATCCTTGTATAACCTGAGGATAAACTGAGAAAAAACACCACGGAAAAGAAAGAGACACGAGAGAGAGAGAGAGAGAGAGAGAGAGAGAGAGAGAGAACAGAGGAGAGAGAGAAGAGAAGGTGGGCAGGACACAGGGTCGAGAGAAACGTGGTCTGGGAGATAAAACAGACAGCAAAGTCTTAGGGAAAGACAAGCTGGAAGAGAAGAAAACTAAGTTTGAAGCCCAGAGGTGGGTGAAGACAGACAAACTGAATTTGAACCCAGAGGTGGGTGAAGGAGACGAAGAAGAAGAGTTCTACGTCGAGATCCCAGAGACGACCACGAAGACCCAGTCCTGAAACCTGGAGCCAGTCAACCAAGGGCCTCACCATCAAGCAGTGCTGAAGAAGACGTGAAGAGACTTTTCAAGAACTGTGGTGTGGTGTGAAAGCGTGGTTGTGTGTGTGAAAACCTGGCCAGGTAAGAAGTCATTTTTATTATAACCCGGGATTAGGAAGTATTGATCTTTTATGTGTTGATTTGTTCATTTTGTGTAATTGGATTTTTTTCATGTTTGATTATAAGTAGCATAGAAATTGTATTTCTTGTGCTCAGTCGTGTTAGGAGAGAAACGAATGCGTGACATCCCATTCCCAGAGAGAGGTGAATGTTTGGTGGGCGCATGAGTGTGCATATGCGTGTATAAGTGCAAAGATAACCTTGGTGTGTTAAGCCTGACCAATAATACATCAACTTAGTGCACTTAAGCAATACCATCACGATTTCCCCCGTCCTGGACAGCGTGATATCACAGAGAAAGAGAGAGAGAGAGAGAGAGAGAGAGGGGGGGGAAGTTTAATTTCTCAGTTCAGATTCTTTTTTAAATCCGACTTTATCATCAATAAAAACATGATAAATGTCAGACACGACTTTTTTCTTCTAATTTTATACGACCTTGGTCCCTCATCCAAGCCCACTCCCAATCCCTCGGTAAGACTTATAAAGCGTGTTCTCGATTATTCTGTCAATGTGTTGGCAATTCATAACTCTGTCTTCCTCATTTCAGGTTCGCTGGTCTTTGTCCTCAAGCTCAGTAGTTGGTCTTCTTTTTTTCAATGGGGACTTGCTGATTCATGTGCTTATTGGTTGTCTGGCTAAGTGGCTGGCTAGTTTATTTTTGATGTGGATCGGATGGTTTGTTGGTTGTTGTTGTTGTTGTTGTTGTTTGTTGTTGCTGCTGCTGCTGTTGTTGTTGTTTTAAGTTAGCCGACTTGGTGCATTCAACTTTTTTCCGAAGGGCAGCAATTCTTGATCGCTCGGTTTATACCTTGACGAGTCCTTTCCCTTTATCAGTGATTGCAGGCTGAAGCCCACTAAATTATGAAGAGAGAGAGAGAGAGAGAGAGAGAGAGAGAGAGAGAGAGAGAGAGAGAGAGAGAGGAGAATGATAATGATAATAATAATTTATTCAAAAAGGCCATGGCCCCATCTGAAGGGGGTCAAACATATGAACTGTGAATAAGAATGTAAAAATCAAAATCAAAATGATCAGCAGAAAAAACGCTATATCTATGTAAAACGTACAAACATAGCCACTTTGCTCGCACTTACTGAGAAAAAACTCCAATGCGTTGAAATGAGTTATACAGATATATTGCAAAGTTTCTTCTTACATTTTCATTTTTTGTTGATAGTAGCAATACTAAACGAAAGTTAGATGGTCTACTATAAACATTTTGATGAAATAAACCTATTTCTTAAGTCATTCAACGCTGGACAGCTAAACACGAAATGACTCTCATCCTCTATTGCTGAACTACATAGATGACACGTGCCAGTTCCATTTCCACCATACTTGTATCTTTGAGAGCGCACGGCGATATCAGATACTCCAAACCTAAACTTGTTTAACGCAGTTCTTACAAAACTACACAAGGACAATGAAACGTAGGGTTCAATCAAATGATTGACTTTAAACAATCTATACAATGAAACTCTGTCATTCGTCTGAATATGAGAGTCCCATTCCTGCCACCTACAATCAATGAAGCGTTGCTTGAAGCAAGCCAAAAAGATTTTTGCACATCCAACACCCTGGTTCATCCATGCATAATAATGATAATCATAAAAAAAACATAATTACATTAACATTTAAGTACACTACTTGCCCATGTTTGCTTACCTCTTTGATCAAGTATAAGATAAGAGAGAGAGCGAGAGGGAGGGACGAGGGAGGGAGGGAGGGAGGGAGGGAGAGAAAGAATAGGGAGGAGTACAGAGAGAGAGAGGGACATTAGCGCATGCATAACTCTATTTCATAAGAGTAAAGTGTGGGTATTCACAAACCATTTCGGTAGATTTTAAAATCTCTCTCTCTCTCTCTGCTCTCTCTCTCTCTCTCCTCTCTCTCTTATCCTCTATTCTTTCTGCCGTGTTTTTTCTCTCCCTCTCTCTCTCTCTTCTCTCTTCTCTCTCTCTCTCCTCATATTCTATACAAATATATATTGTTTTGTGTGTGTGTGTGTGTGTGTGTGTGTGTGTGTGTGTGTGTTGTGTGTCCCGTGCTCTGGTATGCGTGCGCTGGCTTGTCGTCCTCGTTTCCTCAGATCTAACAACAATATAAGGTGTGTGTGTGTGTGTGTGTGTGTGTGTGGTGTGGTGTGTGAGTGTGGTGTGTGTTGTTGTTGTATTTGTGTGGTGTGTGGTGGTGTGTGTGGTGTTGTGTGTGTGTGTGTGTGTGTGTGTGTGTGTGTGTGGTGGTGCGTCGTGCCTGTGGCCTGTGTGTGTGTGTGTGTGTGTGTGTGTGTGGTGTGTGGGTTTGTGTGCTGTGTGCACTTTCTTCAGTCCAACAACCAAAAACCAAAAAAGAAGACAATCAGCCCAAAAAGGACAAACCAAAAAAGAAGACAATCAGCCCAAAAGGAAAACCAAAAAAGAAGACAATCAGCCCCAAAAGGAAAACCAAAAAAGAAGACAATCAGCCAAAAGGAAAACCAAAAAAGAAGACAATCAGCCCAAAAGGAAAACCAAACCCAAAGAAAGAAAGGAGGCAGAAACAAACACACAAGGGAATCTGAAGTGAAGCACATGGACGGACACCTTCAAATAACATACAAGGAGGGAGAGGGGGAGGAGGGAGGAACTAGCCTATTCAGAGACAAACAAATCTTTTTTGATCTCTCAGCCCTTACAGATAATGTTACTGCAATTCTCTCCAAGATGAAGAGGGTTTCAAACAGAAAGACTGGGTTGTTTACACTATGTTTTTCTTTTTTAGACTGGTTAACTTCCACAGCCGAAGAGTTGTGATTCCATTCGCCTTATTCGTCTGTTTGTTTGTCTTTTAGTAAGTTTACTTAACACCTTCTGTTGAGAAGATGGAATACGTCCGAAGGGGGAGCTCATTCGAGTTTGCCATGGATCCGTTTTTCGGATTCGAATCAAATTACGGTTTTAGGATCCAATTCTGGAAGATCATTACTTTTTTTTTAACAGAAACGATGTGAAGTTACTGTTTACGAACTGATAAGTATCTGTGAGATGATATGTTTGTATGAAATAGGCCTACTAAAATTTTCTGAAAATGTGATCTTTAACATTTCTTATTTTGGTTATCCTATTAAACAACAAACAAACAATACAAAAACAAACAAGAAACAAAAAAACAAAAAAAGCGAAAAACAACAACAAAAAGTGCATGGGAAGTAAATCTTTCTGCCAGTGCTTACTGTCACTTCCCCTGACAGCGATCAAATCGCGGATCCAGG
>JAMYXO010002398.1:0-2500 GCA_033310375.1 Conus canariensis | reverse complement strand
GTTCACTCATGTTAGATCCACGCCTGTGCTATAGTTATTGATCCAAAATGGGATGGAGGGGAGGGGGGTGAGATGGCGTGGGGGGGGGGGCGCTCACTGATTGAAAGTCTCGTGTCTAGGATAGGCCCACCCTGAACACTGTAGTTGGTGTGCGAGTCAGTTTCTCTACTGGGTTGTCCGTCAACGACTGACTTTGATGACTGCTTCTAGGTGGTAGACTGCCGATGCTGGGGCTGCAACAGGACAGGCTGGGTGTGCTGTGACCTGCTTTGATAACTGCTGTCTAGGTGGTAGACTGCCGATGCTGGGGCTGCAACAGGACAGGCTGGGGTGTGGCTGTGACCTGGCTTTGATAACTGCTGTTATAAGGTGGAAGGGGATCTGCCGATATGCTGGCGGCTGCTCAACAGGACAGGCTGGGTGTGTGGCTTGATGACTGTGTCTTTGATGACTGCTGTATAGGTGGTAGACTGCCGATGCTGGGGCTGCAACAGGACAGGCTGGGGTGTGGCTGTGTACGAGCGAGCGGACATGAGTTGCGTGGGAGCAGTACAGCTGAAACCTTCACTGCAGGTTGTTGTGTAGCCCTGAGACTGCAGTGGGCTATTGGAGGCAGGAAAACGTGACGGTAAGGTAAGTAAGGTAAGGTAAGGTAAGGTAAGGTAAGGTAGAATGGTTGCTTATAGCCCAGCCGACCGCAAAGGGCCATATCAGGGCTGTCACCACGTTGAGGTCAACTCACAAATCATGAAAAACAAACAAACAAACAAGCAAACTCATTTATTAACCCTTTAAAAACACCTAAAAACACATCGGAATTTTTTTATATAATCTTTCTTTTGTACATTCTTAGATGAGATGAAAAGTGCTGATCTCTTTCAGAAATTCAAAGATCACATCAGGTGGGACATCTCTGAACAAGGTTTCCATGGAGTGATTTAATGTCCATGTCTAACATCATACAAGTCCCAGCACTCTATAAAAGAATATGTTTCAGACCTGGCGGTAATAGACGAATACGGACATACATAACTTATAACAACAATATCAACATTGTGTTGAATAACATGTGCTGTTTCGAGAGCCGATTATCCACCCAACGTTTTTTTCTCCCCAAGAAAAGAAACACTTTTTGATAGATTTACATTCTTTAGACCCCCTGTCTCTACCGAACTCTCTCCTGGCTCCTCCCCATGCCTTTCCTCTACCCTTCCCCTTTCTCCTCTCGGAGCCTCTGTCCGTCTGTCTGTCTGTCTGTCTGTCTCTCTCTCTCTCCTCTCTCCTCTCTCTCTCTCCCCTCCCCCCCCCCCCTCTCTCTCTCTCTCTGCGCATCACTGTCTGTTTCTCTCTGTCTGTCTCTGACTGTGTCTATCTGTCTGTCTGTCCGTCTGTCTGTCTCTGTCTGTCTGTCTGTCTCACTGTTGTGTGTGTGTGTGTGTGTGTCGTGCGTGCGCGCGCGCACGCGCACGCGTGCTGTGTGTGTGTGTGTGTGTGTGTGTGTGTGTGTGTGTGTGTGCGTATGTTTTTCTAGCTTGTAAAGGTAAAATGTTTAACAACATCTTTCAAGCCCCATTAGTTCCAGTTTATTCCTCCACAAACTATCTTCTTTTCAAGTTACAAAATCCCCTGAACAAGGAAAAAAAAGAAGAAATCAGACACCTCGGAGTCCACCACGTTCCCACAGCTGAAAAGCGATGCCCACAAATGTAGCACACAGCACTGGCCACATTAGTTTCTTTTTCAATTGGCTGATGCTGTCTGTTGTCACCAAATGAACCAGTCGAAAGATAGGGGGTTGATGTCTCTTGCTGGTGGTAGCTGTATGCTGCGTGTTGATTCTCTCTGGCCGCTGGCTTACCTGCTCAGGCCTGGCCTGTTACAGTTCGCTGATCATCTGTGTCGTGGTTCAGGTAAAGGTGAAGGCCTTTTCCTGTGTTATGACCTGTCTCCATCCCCCCCACCCCCCACCCCCCTCTCCGCATTCCTCCCCTCCTGTCCCTCTCTCCGTCTTCTTCCGTTCGCCTGCTCCTATGAATGTTCGTCTTTGGTGTGTGGTACAGTGGCAAAGACACTCCTAGACGGTAAGATTAAGATTAAGATTCAAATTATAGTCCCGTCAACAGCAGAGGTTATCTCAGGACTGTCACCACGTTTCAAACTACCACGTATATATGTTAAAAAAGGATTAAAAGCAAAACCTTACCCAACCCATTAAAAAAAAAATTAAAAGAACCAATCCTAGGATTAAAAACCAACACGTTGAAATCACTAACTGTAATCTGCAAAAATCAATACTGGGTATAGAAAATCTAACAACACCAAATTCACACAAGATGAAATAAATTCACTTCTTTTAGGAAGTTAAAAATATTGTCAGGTAGAACTGGGTATGTGTTTGCACTTGTGGAGAAAGGGTGTTACGTGTTGTTGTGTCGAGGGGTATGGTGTTGAGGCTGTATCAGTGACGGAGTGACTGCATGCATGACAGAGCTGCGTCTGT
>JAMYXO010002397.1:0-24010 GCA_033310375.1 Conus canariensis | reverse complement strand
TTCAAATTTTTATATCACTCTTTTAGACTTTCCACATTGGGGTTCCTTATAAATTTTTTTTTCTTTTTTAGGGAAAAATTTTTTTAAATGAATTTTTTAAATTTTTTTTTGGGGGGTTTAAATTGGCTTTTGGGAAAAGGGGGGGGGCCCCCCCCCCCCCGGGGGAAATTGTTTTAGTGTAAGTTTGTTTTTTGGGTTTTTTGGGTTTTTAAAATTTTTTAAAAATTTTTTGTTCCCAGGAAAACATGGAAACTTTATTGATATTTTAATTAAAAAATTTTTAAAATAAAAAGATTTGGGGACCTTTGGGGGAAGTTTTTAATGATTTTTAAAAGAAGATTGTGTAGGATTTTTAAATTTATAAATTTAAGTGTTTTTAACATTTATGTTTTCCTTTAAGATTTGCGTAAGTAAAATGATTGAACAAAAAAAAATTTTTCAAGAAGGGGCCATTTTAATTTTTAAAAAAGTTTTTTTTAGTGAAACAGTTGTATAAAGAACAAACAAAAAAATTATAGTTTTCTGGGGGGAATGTGAATAAAATTGACCTTTAAAAAACCCGAACTGAGAGATGTTATTAAAAATTTGGGGAAATTTATTTTGGATAAAGGTTTACCAAATTTGAAAAAAAAAAACAA
The DNA here is from genome assembly GCA_033310375.1 of Conus canariensis. Classification (NCBI taxonomy): domain Eukaryota; kingdom Metazoa; phylum Mollusca; class Gastropoda; order Neogastropoda; family Conidae; genus Conus; species Conus canariensis. The sequence continues at coordinate 23,372 of JAMYXO010002397.1, read as the reverse complement.
TGATCAGGTTTTTAAGCTGTAAAATTAAATTAAAAAAGACTATTTAAAGGGATCTTAAATAGGAAAGTTAAAAAAAGGAAAAAAATAAAAGTGGGAGTCTTTATCCCCAAATACTTTCAGTATTTCAGACAAGAAATTAAAAGTATAATTAATTTTTGTTAAAACTCTAACGTTTAAAAAATGGGGATTCGGGGTTGGGAAAATTAAAGGTCTGAACAGAAACCATTACTAATTAAGGTTTAAAAAAGAATAGAATTGTTAAAAAATTTTAACGTGAGGGACGAAAAATTTACGATATGCTTACAACCAATTTAATAACAGAAAGACTTTTTAATAGGTTCAAAAGACTTCCAGTAATTTTAAAATATTTATTAAAACAAAGATTTTTTTAAACCCATAAATATTTAACCAAAATAAAATTTAAAACAAAGGTTTTAAATTTTTAAAGATTTTAAAAGGGGGCGGGGGGGGCTATAAATAAAAAGGGTTTTTCGGAAGTTTTAGACCGCATTTTATCCAACCCTTTTGCCCAGTTTTTTTAACAAAACTATTTTTGTTTTAAAAAAAAAGTTTGACCTTAAGATCAAAATGAAATTTAGAAAAGGCATAATTGGTTATTCCTTCGACCCAACACCCCTTATTCCGAATTTGCCAATTTGAGGATTTTTATTGCCCGGGGAAGGTTAAAAAGGTCCCTTTAAAAATCCCAATATTGCAATTTTTTATTGAGGATTAAAAATTTATCTGAAAGGAAAAGGGCGGGAAACACTATTAAAAAAATTTTCTCTTACTTTTGAAAAATTGCAAGTCTTTTTGTAAAAAGAATATTGTTTTGGGTTATCCCCAAAATTTAAACCCTTCACCCTTTTCTTAAAGTATTTTTTTTTCCCGTTTAAATTAACCCAAACCATTTGTTGTTTCTTTTTTTTTTGAATTTAGGTCCCCTTATCATAAGATGGTTTTTTGGTTTTTTTTTTGTGGTGAGTTTGTTTTTTGTGGGTTTGTGTTTTATAGGTTTTTTGGTTGGGGTTTGGTTTGGTTTTGGTTTTTGTTTTAATTTTAAAAAGAGTTTTTTATAAAATTTAAAGTGTTTTTAAAGATATAAAAAAATCGAAAGAAAATGGGTTTTAAATTTTTTTTTTTTTTAGTTGTTAAAGTTTAAAATTTTTATCGTTTCGTCTGTTACATTTTAAAAATTAAGTTGTAGCTGACTAAAAAAAAACAACCCAAGATAATGAACCTTTTGCTTTTAAAAGAAATTGTAACCCACAATTGAGTCCTTACAACCCTTTTTGACTGAAATTTTTTACTTTCTTAAAAAATTTAAAGGTATGTTAAATTTGATAGTTGGTAATTTTGCCGCACAATGCCATAAATTTAAAAGGAAAATTAAAAAAAACACCCACTATTCCCCATTTTTTAAAATAAAAAATTTTAGGGAAAAATCTTTAATGTTAAAACCGGGATAGGAAGACGACCAATGCGGGGGTTTAAAAATATTTTTTCCATCCAATTTTCCTCGGGCCGGTAAATCAACTAAGGCTTTTTAATTTTGTTTAAAAAATTTTAAAAGCAGGAAAAGCAACACCTGAAAAAGGGACATTACCGGAGCCTTTAATTAAAAGCTTATAAAAATTAAAGTTTAAAATCTAGTTAAACCCAAAATTTTGGGGTTTTAAAAAATTTTAGATGTTTTATGATGTCTAAACAAAAAACCCCAAAGCCTAATTGAAATTAAAATGAAAAGGTTTTTGGTGCTTTTCCACCCTTAAGGTTTTAAAGTGGAAAACTTTGGTTTTGGGGTGTAAGTTTGGTTAAAGGTTTCAAAGTTTTTGCATCAGAATTTAATTGCCTTGGGTTTTTGTTTAATTTTTTTGGGTTGAGATTTTCATCTATTCCAAGGGAATTTAAATTTTGAAAGTTTTGTTCCCCAAAAATTTTCTGGAAAAAAAAAATAAATTTTTTTGGGCCCGGAAAGTTTTTTTTTTCCTGTAAATTTGGGGCCTAAATTTTAAAGGGGAAGCCCCAACCCGTGTTTTTAAAATACGTTTCCCCCAAAAATTTCCCTTCACCGGGTGTCAACACTTTCAAAAGGGTCTGTAACACCCCAAAACCCCTTCCAGCAACAAAAAAACGGTCCCTGCAAAAGAACGGCCCCCCGGCTTGGGGTAAAGGTTTTAAGTTAATAAATCTAGATTAACAATATTTAATCACAAAAAAAAAATAAATTTTTAACCTTTCATTGGCTAATACACACCAAAGCTGTAAAATTTTCATAAGGAAATTGGTTAGACTTTTACTTAAGCAAGTGTTAACATTATTTGCAGGTTAAGTTTTTGGTTTAGATTACAACGTTTGTCACATAGAGCTTGAAGGTTACTCGGAGATCGTTTCGTGTTAAGTTTTCATGCTTGCTGCGAAGTTTTTTTACGCAGAGCCTAATTAACGAGAAAAGAAATTTAGAATTTCCCAAACACATTTTTCAGAAGGTGAGAATTATTATTGCGCCATTTTAAGGTTTCGTTTGATTAATGCCAATAAAGGTTTAGAAAATTAAATCTTGAAGCCAAGAAGTTGAGGTTTATCCATATAAAATAAGGAAGCAATTCTTTGTCCTTTAAACGTTGAATGTTGAAATGCATTCCTGAAATTGTTAATCTAAACTGAAGAAAATTTAGTTGAATAGTCACTGTAAATGTTGGGCACAATGGAAAAAACTTTCAACGCATTCCATACAAACTCAAAAACGGTCAGGGAAAAAGCCCACTAGAAATACGTTTAAAAAACCAACCTTCCAGGAACGAGGAAAGAGAAAAATTATCATTTCATCCAGCTAAGTTATGGTGCTAAAACAAAATTGAAAAATTGAGTTCCACGATTATCGGACTTATTCTACACCATTCATTTTAAAAATATACCACCCCAAAACTGAAAAAGAGGCGGTGGCATAAAATTTTGTGAGTTGATTTGGTTAAATATTAAGTTCAACATTTCTTCTATGTTAATGAATAAACGAAATTTTAACTCCTATTTATAGCGTTTAATGAGAATTGACAAAATATTCAAAAAGTCTGGCCTCCAAAAGGAATTCTTGCAGTGATCATTGTAACTTTACTACTCCAAGTGTGAATCTGAAAATACACAAAACACACACACACACAAATCACACACACACACTACACACCACACACACAAACAAGAGGGATGGAGAGAGAGAGTGAGAGAGTGAGAGAGAGAGAGAGAGAGAGAGAGGAGAATCATAGTTGGAGGAATAGGCAAGATCTTTAGTTGTTTGTCATCAATGTTTTTATTGTCATCACTATTATATACAGCTGTCGTAGTCGTAGTCGTAAGTCGTAGTTCGTAGGTCGTAGTCGTAGTTGTCGTCGTAGTCGTCGTCGTCGACGTAGTCGTTGTCGTAGTAGTAGTAGCAGCAGAGAAGCATAGAAGAAAAGATGGAAAAAGAAGAAAAAGAACCAGCAGCAACAACTTCATCAATCAGCCAATAACAATCAAGAACAAACAACCATCAATCGTCATTATCTTCAATCATCATCCAATCATCATCATCATCCATCATTCTTCATTCATTATCTTCATCGATTAGAGAGGAGCAGGAGGGAGGAAGGGGAGAGAGGAGGAGAAGACGTTGACAAAGTTGTTCAGTAGTAGTTGTAGTGGCAGTAGTTTGTTGTATTTGTACGTAGTTAGTAGTTAGTAGTAAATGGTAGTAAGCAGTAGTGGTAGTGGCTTCTTAGTACAAGTAATAATACTAGTTTAGTAAAAGTATGTAATAGCAGGCTGAACTGCCTCCACCACCTGACATCATGTAGTAAAGTAGTTAGTAGTAGGAGTAGCAGCCAGGCAGCCAGCAGTATTAGTACGTTTGTAGCGACAGTAGCAGAAGCAGTAGTCAGTAGCAGTAGTTGTGGCAGCAGTAGTGTGTAGGAAGTTTCTATGAATGGACAAAGAGGTGAAGAGAAAAGTTCTCACATAGAAAACACTTCGAAGCAGTTCAAATTTGGATGGTAACTGATAAAATGGGGGAAGACGGAAGTTGGAGTTACACAAATGAGGTGATCTCTGGTGGGGTGGGAAGAAATCTTATTGGAGGTGTAATAAGTGTAAATCCCTGTATATTTTGCCGTGTTTGGCATCCGCATTCTTCAGCCTCATTTTGCAAACCATGCTGTTAGCTGCTCTCTCCTTTTGGGCAGATTACCTTTATAATTCTAAGCGTTCGAAATGCAAAAATTCCGATCTACTCAAGGCCTGGTGAGGAGGACTTTCCTGTTTTAGTATAACTTCGCCCTTGCAGCGTCGATCACCCAAGACCTGATGATATACTAACAAATTACCTGTCGACCGCAGCCAAAAGGCATTAAGACCCTGACATCAGCTTGTGGCAAAATGATGATCTAAACAGCACCGGTGTGTCTGTGTGTGTGGATGTGGGTTGTGGGGTGGGAGGGGGCGAGTGTGTTTGGACACGTGGTTTGCATATGCTACAGTTTGCTTCAAAATCTGGTCCTTCTTATTGGGCCGGTGTCTGGCAAAAGAAATAAAACACTTGTAGGCCCATTCCGTCTTTATCAAAGAACAGCCTAAATATTACCCCAGGAGTCCGTGGTATTCCTCAGACGGAAGGGTGATATCTTGTCACGGCTTGCATGCTGCATGGCGGGGACTTTGTGGGGCATGCCGAGCGAAGTTTCTCGACGTATGGCGGAATTTTTTTTTATCAGCACCGATTTAGATACACGTGGACTGAGATGTTTTTCTTTTTTTTTTCACCTGCCGATTTATGCCTGCTGATTTATTTTCCATTTCGTTCATCGTGTTTCACCATGCTGGTCTATGCCGGCTTGCTAACTCATGTTTAATGGTTTTGTTGAAATGTTCTGCTTCTGTTAATGGTAAAGTATGCCATCTGCAACTGGAAGCGTGTCTGCTTTCTTCTGTCGTGAAAAACTTTGTGGTGGGACAGGCCAGTATCGTTTAGGTAATATTGACTGCCAATGTTACTCAAATGTAATAGTATTTCTCTTCTACATTTTTATTATTCTGATACAGTAACAACATAGTAGGGGTTTATCGTTTCTTGGTTTCTCGCCCTCCATTTGTTCAGTAACAAGAGAGTAGAGAGAGAGGAGAGAGTGAGAGAGAGAGACGAGAGAGAGAGAGAGAGAGTCGTGTGAGAGAGTGAGAGATGGCGACAAGTATCCTGTTACAATTTCCATTTTTGAAATTATCAGCTCCGCGTTCCTTGATCAAAGATATCTTATACATGTTAAATCGATTCTTTCTGTGGAGGGAAAATACCAACTGCTTTCGAATCGGTGTAGGGGCTCCAAGTGGTGAGCTTTTGAGGGGAATTTCCTCACACGTTAGAAGCCAGTAAAGTCACTATCTTTTCTCCGAATGATTATATCTTTGCATGACATCCAAAAAAAATCTGAAAAAACTACTATGCAGTGCAAAACTTATCGCAGAAGGAGATAGTGACACGAACTGAAAACAAATAACAAGATGGAAGACAAGTAGAAGATTCTGATACACCATGTTCCCCTCCCAACTTTTTAGTAGATTAGAACTTTTTGGCATTCCTATACGTCTGCATAGGAGCGAATAACAGTCTCCCAATGCAAAGATGCCTGGGTAAGGGACACTGATTCCTGAGGATGTGACGTGGTGGAAAATGTCGGCAGTGTTCTAAGAGGTCCACAAGGCATAGTGTCCTTATGCTAATGTCTTCCTGTAGTTCCAGGAGGAGATAACAGTGGATACCAAGGACATGATTATTTTACGTAACAGTGACCAGTATATGTCCTGGCAGTGGACAGGAGCCGGAATGACTTCCGATCGTGATAGGGGATAGTAAAAGTCCCAAGGGTAATAAGGCCTAAAATGACTCAGCTGGAGGAAACTTCCGACACGAATACAACAGGTCATCAACCTACGGCAAACTATAACTTTTGTCGCTTACGGATACCACTCAAGGAGATTTAGTCAGGCAGTCCTTTATAAGCTACAGCGGAAAAAAAAAATGTGTACTGATTTTCGAATTTGATATCTTTTGGGTGTTTGTGGCCAGCCAAGCTTCAATTCTCGGAATGTTGATTAGGAGGAGAAAGCATAGTTAAGGATTGTGTAGATTTGTCTGTGGTACCAAACGAAAGAAGTCCTGCGGAAGGCCTAGAGTCCAAACGTGGAAAGAAAGAACTGCTTGTTTGCTTTTCATTGTATGGAGATAAAAACTCTTTCAGATATAAACTCGTCTGAATTCTTCAAGTTGGGTTCTCAATTAGGAATTCATGCTTGAAACCTGCTATATAATAATCTTGCATTTCTCTGTTTTTTTTTTTTCTTCTCTTCTATCACCCGAACACCCTTCAGGCACAAAAACCTCTATCTACTCTCTCTATCTCCTCTCTCTCTCTCTCACTCTCTCCTCTATCTCTCTTCTCTCTATCTCTTCCTCTCTCGGCTCTCTCTCCTCTCTCTCTAACTCACACACATACTAGTAATTTTGGGGACTGTTCAGAAAATGCGTTTCTAATTCAATAATTCATAGTTTAAAAATACAGTTTACTATCCCCTTCATGGCCTTCATATCTCATACCCTAAGAATAGCCATGGTCCTATCTTTGCAACAAACGTGGTCTTCACAAAATTGTATGTTCGTTATACGGTAAATGTCTGCTTTGAAATCAATTATGCGCGTTTGACAGGGAAACGAATAAAAGAATTAGTATAATATGTTTCAGGACTACAAGGGTCACATTCTGTGAGCCCACCCAGATCTGACTTTTTCTTGATCGAGGAATAAAGCGATGTCATTTGAATAACTGTAGACTTTTCCTTTTCCCACTCATGTTTGACAGTGAGAACCATACCTTATTTGTTATCCCGGTATTTTATCATTCTGATATGTACATGCTTTTCCCAACCACAGTCTTCGCATGGAAAATGGAATGAAACGGGTTACTCGTCAATCAAGGGGTTGTCTCTTCTTTCAGGGGACAGCCGTGATTAGGATTTGTCTTGCTTTCCAGCATCCTTTCGAAATTATTTACACTAAATAACACATTATTTGCTTTTTCTCTGCATACGATCTAATGTATAGGGTTAGATATTACCTCGTCCCTAGCCTTTTCCTTTCCTCCTAAACATGGATAGCATTCCCTTAAATCCAACTGGACCAGATATTGTTGAATATTAAGTTTAAAAAAAAAAATTAAGGTTTCATCATAATTTCTAATTCCTATAAAAAAATATTTTAAAAAAATTTTGAAAATCAAAGTAACTGCAACTGCACGTGTTAAAATCAGTAATGTTTGAATTTTCCCAACCTCTCTATAGAAGGAAACGAATACTTTTTTTGTTGAGAGGATAAATGTTTGTATTTCACATACAATTTCATTTTTGTGTCATTTTTCTTTCCTTCTTTCTTCTCTTTTTCTTTCTTTCCTTTTTTTCTTTTTTAAAACAACATCTTTTCCTACTATAAGCTTCGTACACTTATTCAAACAGAAAAATTTTATGAGCCTTTTTCTTTAATTTTTGGTTTCAGGTTCCATTCATAAAATTCCAATTTTAATGTGTAAATCTATTTTTACGTTGCTCCCATGATGGTTCTTTACACATGACCATTTCAAAAACAAAACAAATACAATAACAAAAAAAAAAAACAAAACAATAAAACACAAAAAAACAACATATCAGAAAATCTGTTTACAGTATACTTCAATATACGTGTTTTGGGATAATATTGCAAAACACTTTTACTTCAATTTCAGGACTATTTATCTTTCATGACTTTTAACAAAAGTATTTTTGATTTATTTCCTAAAGTGCTGTTACAATAGTGTTTAGTCTTAATCATGGATTGGCAGTACACACGCAGATAAGCAAAAGATGAGTTCTCCTTTTACCTGACACCAATACGACACAATTTACATAACGTGATGTTTTAACTAAGTTTCACAAAATTATTTCCAGGGGTCAACTTTATGTTGCAAAAATGAATTATGATTCAAAGTCCTCGCTGGCTCGCACTAGTACGTTTTCCTTTGATAATGTAGGACTGTGTTCGTGCCTATATCTATCTCGCAGAAACAATCATTGTAAGGGAAAATCCCAGTCAAGGCTCGAAAAAATACCTCCTGAATCTACGTCTCCTCTAGGAATCGTAACTCTCGCAAAGACTTGGCTGGTGGATGCAGAAATCCTTCATCACTTCCCATACAAAACAATCGACATGTGATCACAACCAGGAGAAAGGCAGGACGTTCTCCTTCCACTGGGAGCAAGAAAAATAGAGGAGAGTCTGACGTGTTGGGTGCTGCACCACAAGTGAAGTTTTCACTGTCAGGAGCCTCCGGGGAGGGATGAATATTGACTTCATTGCTTGGCCCAACATTGTCTACGTGTGTCACAAGACAGGATTATTCTGAGTACCCAGTGGCTATCAGGCAATGAGCAGAGTGATAAGAATATGAGTACGGTGGCGAGGACAGTATTGTCTGTCAAACCAATTTGTCTTTGCATTTTCCTGTGGTAGTGGAATTCGTTGGAACTTTTTATAGTTGTCTTTAACCAGAACATAGAAGAAAGCTCCGCACAAAATAATTATAGTAAAACTGTTGCGGCACAAGGTTATATGGATCGTGGATGCTGCGTCTGTCTGTCTCGGTCATGGCTCCACAATACGGTGGAACCAATTAATCGCGAAGTATTTGGTCTGTTAATGTGGTTAAGAAGAAGAAGAAGAAAGAAGAAAGAAGAAGAAGAAGATGAAGTAGAGAGAGAAGAGGAGAGGAGTGAGTGAGAATGATGAGATGTGTTTGATGAGAGAAGAGTGAGAGAGTGGAGAGAGAGAGATAGTGTCCATGTAGCTATGGAGCATGCTAAAAGAAGTTATTTTATTCTTACGATAATGAAATCAAACTCTAATGGTGTCCAGAAACACTATTAGTCTTCCAACATAAATAATTTTAAGAGAGTGCATTATGAATTCCTTTTGTACAGTGGTATGATTTCTGTGGGCAAAGTCAAAATGTGTTTGAAAAAGAAAGAAAAGGGGATTTCAGATCATGTTTCCCAGTAGATTGTTGATTTTATGTACTGTATTAGTAACAACATTTACTATTTCTATATATGGATGATGTTAAAATGAAAACCAATTTTGATAACTTTAAACAAATGGACACCATGGTTATCGATTCGGTTTTGTAATATGTCTCAAACATCTTCCAATTTTGATTATAGGCCATTTACCCCTACTTTTACAATATCATGACACAAATGTCTTAACGAATAATGTTGTCGTGCAGTTTAATTAAATAGTGTTGTATTTCATAATTTATGGTCACTTTAGAATTGTGTATTTTGAGAAGAGATCATCTGTAAGACTCGCTTACTATATAATTAATCCAGGAGATGCCTCCTTTCTAGCCCCCTCTTCATCATCCGGCATGCTTTCAGGAGAGGTAAATGATGTTATTTTTCACAGTCATTCTGCGGTCCGGGAGACCTTCTGGAACGACCTTGTTACTGGATCAATGTAAATCATTAATGATTTGGCAGTGGATGTGGTTCCCTGTATACTCAGGGCCTTGTATGCCTTGTATTTCCACCATGCATTTTATCTTAAATATTAGTTGGTGTTGTCTGATAATAAGTTTCGCACATTTTACCTTGTAATTTGAAAATTTTCAATTTTTGGGAAGAAATGTGTTTGTTAATTAAACTTTAATGTGTTTTCTACTTTCATGTACTACATCAATTCGTTGAGTATAGTGGGAACGATGTTTTAGTTTTTCAAGGAATGAACGTAGATGACATAAAATCTAACTTTTTCCAGTATCTTTTTTAACTTATTGTGCTTTCTCTGATAATGTCAAGGAATATAATGGAACTGATATGTGGGCCTTAGCTGGGCGAGCAGTATGTTAAAAAAAAAACTGAATGTATGCTGCACATATTCGACCTCTGGCATTGATTCGAAGTGGGATAGAGTTTCACGCTAATTAAAATGATGACGTTTCCATCAAATGTTTACATTATTCCTGGTTATGTTGGTATTTGAAATATGGGCATTAAACTTGTTTGTCTTGTTTGTTTAAACAGGGTCAAATATTTTTAGCAATTTATATGGAGTGTGTATCTATGGTTTCCGGTCATGTAAAATGAAATACAGGTAAAAAACTTGGTTGGAAGGGGGTGGTCCGGTCATGTTTTAGTACTATTCACAAAGGGACTAATGAATAATCATATAGATCTTGGCTACATTTGAACTTAATTTTATGTTATAGTGAAAGGAATGCCTGATGGAAATATATGCTTAAATGAATGATAAACATTATAGTTTTTTCTTGATTCTGGGCTTAGTTTAATGCGTGCGTAAAAATACGTTGTTATGCTTGGATACTGGACATCTGAAACTGTGAATCTGTGTTTAATTTATGTTTTATTGTGCATCTGTAACGTTATTAGCTATTTTGTCTGCCATTTGTGGGGCATTTAGTAGACTAACTAGGAAACGTGAAAATCGACAGAAATTTTGAGTTGCGATGCAAAGCGGAAATTCATGTTATCCTTCCACAATGGACTAAGTTTTTATATGGATGTTTACATTATGAAGGGGGGGGGTGGGGGGGGGGGTTTAAAGTGGGGGCTCGGGGTTGTTAAAATCATAGCGGACTAAAGATCTTTGGAACTTGTTGTTTAGTCTTAATGTAAATTGTGAAATTAGACAAGTTCGTGCGTAATGAAACGTAATATCTGAACATTTATTTGTGAAAAAAAGTGTACACATTACTATAAGGGTATGTACTCGCTCAGAATTATACAGATTTTCTGTTACTATCATTTTCTTCCATTGGTGACAAAAATGACCAATAGTTCACAGTCACAAATGGCCTAGTAATTAGTAGTGTTCCAGTAACTGTTTGACTTAATGCTGTTTATGTTTGTGTAGGATTATTGGGGTTAGTGGTACTCTTTTGGAGTTCCAAAATTTTGATTGAGAGAGTGATGAGGAGAGAGAGAGAGAGAGAGAGACGAGAGACAGAGGACAGAGAGGAAAGAGAGAGAGAGAGAGAGAGAGAGAGAGTGAGAGAGGAAGGACAGGACAGACAGACCAGACTGACAGGAAAGTGATTTTCTTGACAATTGCTAGTAGCTCTCCACTCATGGGGATACGAATGGATATATACTATTTTTAAAAAAAAAAGGGGACACTCTATTGCACAAGGAACATAGACAAAAAAAATGGATTCGAACTGGTTTAAATGCACTTCCACATCAAATAGTTTAACTGAGAGAAACAACAAAACAGTAGCAAAACATAACATATCAAAAAAGGGAAAACTATAAAATTGGCATTTGGGTCAACCACCTCCGCAGCTCCAACGGCTGAACCGGTTTCGCGTTGTTTGCCAGCTTCCCAAATATGCCTATTTTTTATTCTTAATAGAAAAAACACTTTAAAAAAATTTTTTACTTAATTGTAGGATTTCTGTTTTTAAAAATTAAAAACTTTTGAGATTTTTGTTTTTGCTTAATCTTCGTTTTTCTGTGAATCGTCTTCATTACTTTCATTTTCACGAATCATTCATCAAAGGGCGTCTCTGTCTTTCATGTGAAAAAAAACTACAGTCTTTAGCGGTTCCCAAAAAAAAAGGTAATTTACTTTTTTCTTCAGGTTTAAATGTAAAACATTTTTTTTAAAATTTGGGGGTTGTTAGTTTGAGTTTAATGTCAAAAGTTACTCATTGCTTCTTTTAGCGAGCAAAACGTAAAAAACATCAGGTATGGTTAATGGCTAACTAAGTTTCCTCTATTGTCAAATTTTGTAATTTATTTATTTTTTTTGATTTAGTTATATTAAACCATAGACTTTGTAAAAATTTCATGGATGCGCCTTGGGGGTCGCATTAAATTATTAAGCATTTTCCCTAAAAACGAAGGACTGTCTTGAGTTGTTTTTGTTAAAAAAAATTTTTAAAAAAAAATTTAAAAATGAGCATTCAATTTTCAATGCAAAATTTTTTTTGGGCCGCATACGTCCTAAAAATAAAACAATGAATCCTTGACTTTCTGTGATCAGCTGAGCCTTTAAAGAAAAAAGGTTATACTCCATTGAACGGTATTTTAAACCTCTTAAAAAGATACATCCGAAAGTGTGGTTAGTCATCCGATGTGTTTTACCCAGAACCATTTAAAAACTTTGCGGTTTTTTTGTGCTTCAACTGGGGTGGAGTGTGGGAGGTGATCATTTAATTCATCCTGTTCCTTTGGTGAGGTCAGTGTATAGATTCTTTTTTATTACACCTTCGGGAACGTTTTTTTGTTGAACTGCAAGGCCATTACCTTTTTGACAAAAACGTTTAACCCAGCGCAAAGAATTTTTTTAAAAGGGCCCTTTTGAAGGATTGTACAAATTTGATATTGACCCAAAGAGGACTTTAATAAAAAAAGGGGATCTTAATAAAGGTTTAGGCACTCTTTTTTAAATTGGGGAGTGCACAGAAAAATATAACTATGATTGGAATCTTCCCTTACAATCTTTCCTTACTGGCTAATTTTTTTTAGTAAGTTTGCTAGGGTGATCGAGTTGTTTTTTACCATGATTTATCTGACGACGGTAGGTTGCGGGCCTGGTGGCATGCCCCCACACCATCCGCGCCATGTAATAGCCAACACCAGGTACTTATTGCAAATCCTAGGATGTTTAACGCTCGCTAATGGTTGAACACCTTGCTCTCTAAACAGTGTTCTTATTTCGTTCTGCTACCGTTTGTCTTCATTATTAAAATTCTTTGGGAATTAGTTCTCTATATTCACTTGAAGGTTCGTAAATGTTCCTCGGTTAGTAGACATCACTTCTAGTCTTGCCTGATCTCTCTTGTTCAAGATTCTTTTAGTTTCTTTGTGTTAATTCATTTCTTTAACACCAGGTCCTATGTTGTGGACATCAGCCTCAACTTAGTTTTTCTTTTTCTCTTTTTTTATGCTCATCTAGTTCACCAGTGTGCCTAAATTGTTTGTTTAATTCGCATCTGATGATTTTCCAAACTGATTTGATCATGGGAGTTATTGCTCTCTTAGGTAGCGGCGGATCGTGCATGGTTTTTAAATACTGTTTTCTTCTGAAAAATGGTTCTGCTTCTATTTTTGCGTCTGCTGTTGGGCTTAAATCTTTAATTCCTTGTTTTGTATTTGGTTATCTGTTGGGGTGTTTCTTTTTAGTGTGTTTTGAAGTTTAGCAACTGCCTCACTGTCTAATCTTCGAGGCTTTTGCAGCCAAGGGCGATTTTGATCGCTCACACTGAGCCTTTGTCTAATTGTAGTTCTTTGCTAAATACACTTTGATGGGGTCGCGGTTACTTAAGAGGTAAGCTGAATCAAGTTTCAACTCTTATCTTTTTTAAAAAAAAACAGTGATCATTTTTTGTTTCAAAACATTTGGGTCTATAAATTTCGGGAGGTTCTTGGCCTATACTTTGGTACAAATGTTCTGACCTTACTTTTATGTTAATTCATGTCGCCAATGATTGTAATGGGATGTGTCAAAGGTGTCATTTCAACTTCATGTCGTCTCCAGGATCAAAAACATCATAAATCTTCAATGCCTGCCATGGTTTTATAAATAAATTTATTTTTGTTTTATAAAAAAAAAAAAAAAAAAAATGTCACAAGCATATGGCACGATTATTGACCCGCATAGTAGACTGAATGAGCCTTTGCGTGAAGGGAAAATAAAAGAAATATTATTGTTCAATATAATCTTCTATATTGATTCAGATCACTATATCTTAATGTTAAATTTCAAGACTAGGAGCAGATGAAGTGATTGTGCCGGGATTCTGCCGGCTTACTTTCAAAATAGAACGTGATTCCAGCAACAGACGCAAACAGGACAGTTGTACAGAATCTGGGGACAGGGCATATCGTTAAGGAAAATTTCTATAATAAAATCTGAGGGGCAAGTAATATTTTCTTTTACACAATGCAGAACATATTTCTAAATCTATTATGATCTATGGCTAACCGATAATGATAGGGCCGATTCTTGAGTTTCAAGGAATCGAAATTAAACGAAGCACTAAAACTCAGGTATAGCGCGAAGATGCTAAAGCCGGCAACAAGTATGATGCTGTAAGTTTTGCTTATGGAAAATCGCTTTTCTATACCCTTAGATTGAGTTGTAAAAAAACAAATAAAGGGGGGGGGGGCACCGCTTGGCGCCTTTATCTTTTAGTAGCATTATATAGCTGATTGTTTCATATGAACTCATACTTTTTACATGTATACAAACGTGTCATTTAAATCTACAGCTCTGATTCCAAGTACAGCATTTTTCGGACTATTCTCGTTAGAGTTTGACTTTGTTAGCAAACCCTAAACTTAGCAAGGCTGATTGATGCATCACATATCAGTAAAAAAATTAGCAATATATTACGAAAGGAGTGATTCTTCCATACTAAATATTCTAAAAGGCAGGGCAGACACATATGGATACTTTAGTTTTAGTCTGCCATCGGCAAGATCCCTTAAAAGGTTATTTTATTGCTGTGTGAAGATGAAGAACCATTCAAAAAGACCAAAGTGAAAAGTTTTTCATTCATAAAATAACGAAAGTACAATGTTCTATTGAGGCGTAGTCCTATAACCATGTCGACGGTAGAGGGCTTAAACACTTATCATCATTTGATGGAAAATATAGAAAATTTGTTTTGGAGGCGGGAGGTGTAGAAATCCAACAGTAGGACATTGTGTCTCAAAGATCTACTCCTTACAGTGTTAGACTTTGATGAATATTTTACAACGAATATTCGGTTTATGGATTGCCCTAAGGTCAACAGACGGATAATCAGTTGGTGGGTGTGGGAGAACAGTTAAAGACGTAATAAAACATTCAAAATTGCTAAAGAAAAAGAGCGTGATAACCGCTTAATGTACATTTGTTTTTAAATATATGATGAGCAGATGAATATTCAAGATTTTCTGATTAAAAGGTTATCCAATACTAAATTATTTTATTTTAAAATGCTTTGTCTGTTTACGACTTATCAAATGGTGCCCAAGAAGAGATAGTAGGCAAATCTGTTGCGGTAGAACATAAAAACTTTCAGATTAACATAACATTAACAACAGAATGCAAACCCATCTAGAGCAGGGACCTTTTCAAAATAACAGGCAAATCCAACGAAGGTTATTTCTGCTGTCTTTAATGCTGTTACATATGTTAATACTGGAAGCATCGATCACTAGTGCTTTAACAGCAGGAACAAAGTGTTGGTCTATTAGCAACAGGCGTAGGTGCACTCGGCAGCCTATACCTCTAGGTGGTGTGTCTTTAACTCTTGGCCTGTGTTCATTGGCATGTAAGTGCTGTCAGCAAAAAAAAATAATGCTAAACTCCAAAAGCACAACAGCTATGGTTCAACTACTAACAGCTAAAAACTATAGTTCCTTAAATATCGACAATAAAATAAAGCGCTTTGCTGAATCGGAACATCAAGGTTGAAGAATTTAGTTCGCCTACAGGCTGATTTTGGAGGACTACAATTGACATAATGTTTGATCTTCAAAGAAAGGAAAGAGCAAATTTTTTTCAAAACAAACACAGACTACCGTCCAGATTAAAATAAAGGAATGTTTAAAAAAAGTAAACGAAACAATTAAAACTATGGTTCTTAAACAGCTCACATTAAAAAACCCAAAAGGGCGGTTTATTACTTTAAGTTTATGAGTCCAAAGCACAAAAATGACCGTTGATAGTGATTTCTGATTAAGTATTTTTTTGTTTTATTTAAAAAATATTTTGGTTAGAAAAGGAAAGCTCAACATGGTATAAGTATATGAGGTTCAGATGAAATTGTTTGAAGCATGCTCGAGGAAGTGCGTTTGTCAAGAGCACTAAATGAGATTGATTTCGAATGTTATTAATCCAAAAAAAACGTGAGGGAAAGCGTTGTGCATGCATTTCTCAGGTTCCAAGTATTAACTAACAATAAACCTACAGTTAAAGTAAGGTTAGTTGTTTTAATCGACTATATTACAATAAACGAAGGAAAAATCTAGAAAGGTTCCTGGGTTCGACATAACAAACAGGGGGGGTGGGGAAAACTAAATTTTTCCTTTATTCTTACATGGACTTAACAACTGGTTGGGCAGATCAGCTGCTTACCACAGTTTTGATGTAGGCAGCTGAAGGAAGCCAAAAATGAGAGGCTCTGGTTGGTCACGAGGGCGAAGTCTAGACTCAGATTTAAAAACAAGCTAAGTATGAGGCCGTTTGTAGGAAGGCTTACATCTCCACTGCCTCCAACATTAGTTGCAAGAAAGCAGTTTTGAAAACATAAAAATTAGATGGGACAAATGTTTTATGTGGTGCGTTCCTTGCTAGGCTGAATCACGTTGCAAAAATGCAGAGTAGAGAGTATTAACTATTTTAAGTGGGCAATGATCTTAACTTTAAAAGGCTTGAAATTTTTCCTTTGGGCTGTAGACAAAAAATGATCAGTTTGACAAAAACAAAATCCAACAATAACTGTTAATGTTACACATGGTCTGAAGAAAAAACCAACCTTCTGCCCAAATTAGAGTGTCAAAGAAACAGTCAATAACAATAGGCGAACCAACCAAAAACATCATGTAGATTTACTCCTGATGCAAATGCCTGAATGGGTTGCAATCACTATAATACGCACAATGATGTAGATTACTAGTGCATACTACAAAACAACATAGGCAAAACAAAAGAATTCTGTAGGAAATTGTTTAACAAGAATTCCATCTGTTAAAGCAGCAAAGCGAAACATGTATCAAACATTGGTTTTAGGCTCCAGTTGACTGTTGATACGAGAACTTATTACGCCCGGAGAAGGCAGTAAAGTTAGTTTTAAGAAATGGAAAAAACGGTTGCAAACTAGTCCATATGTTGTTTACGCAGAATTCTCGAATCACTCATTGTTCCTTATGAAGGACCAAACCAACAGAAACTTCCTAAAACAGGGTCTTAATGGGAGTAATCATCGATTTGCTCATTTGCCTTCTTCATTGTTAGGTCGGATGGCGGCCCATTAAAAAGCCGTATTAATACAGAGGACCAAATGCTGCAAATATATTCTTTAAACGCATTTCAGCAAGTGGTAATGCCTGTTCTATAATCTGAATTTATCTGAAAAATCATAATGACGCTGAAGAAACAACAGTATGACTCAGCCCATATCAATGGTTGGATTTGTGGGGCGGCCTGGGTTGCCACGCAGAGGAATTACAACAGTAAGAGACCTTGATCACATTAGTGGAATGTTTAGAGGAGCTGCACATAACAAATGCAATCTTAACTCAAAGTTTGAACAAAGACATGGAAAGCTGCCTATGCTTTCACAACTTGCGAGGTTACGACTCTCCCTTATATGCAAGAAGTAACCAAGCGACTTCAGGGTGGCATGCATTGCACAGTAAAACACAACCCCCCCCCCCCCAATCAATCAGAAAATGTACATGTGTTTCATTTAATAACATGTTTTCTACGATACTCTATGCAACACATGATGGGTTCATTAGGAGTCACTGGCTATGTCCTTAAAGTCTGGCCCAATAACAGATAGATTATTTTGACCCAACTCTTGTTAGGTAAGGGCGTTTACCCTTATGAGTACATGAACAGTTTGGCAAAGGTTTGACGAAGTTACACTTCCGCCTAAAGGAAGCGTTCTTTTTAGTCTCAGAGGACAAGGACATCAAGTGATTTAGTATTTCTGACATGATCAAGTTGCGTGGCAGAAGTTAGAGTGTAAAACAATGGGGAGTGGACTTTTCTGATTCCTATTTAATGGCGGATACCTGTTTGTTGGGGAGTCTTGAAAAATTATAGAATACTTGATGAAAAACATTAACGTGGATCCCGCGCATATAAATTTCTGAGGCCCGGGATAAGCTGGGACGCTTTCTAAAAATTTTTCTGGTGTACTAATATGGATTGTTATTGTCTGACCTGCAATGCTTCAGATGATGAAAATCGGTTTGCGTGGGGGGAATCAGTATGGCGTCGCACCATTACGCTGTAAAGCATACAACAAATACTTGGGAGACTATTATTCACAAGTAAAAGGGTCTAACTATCTTCATGTTTTTAGATGCAAACAATTGTAATGGATTGGGCAATGGCGACTCATTCTATTCCATTACGTAACTTTAAAATGTACACAGATAAGGAATAATTATTCAAAAAAGCCATTAAAGTGGTTGGGGCAGTTTGTGCCAGATAACAGTGTGCGATTTCATTCTAGGAAGTTGACTTAGACAATATCCTCAGAAACTCCATGAACCTGCATAAATGGGGGGGGGGGGGGGGGGGTAATTTAAAAATTCCTTAGACAGCAGAAAGACTAAAGATGGCAAAAATCGGAAACCACCTAATTGTGCCTAATCTTCGAGGCAAAAAAAAATTATGTCTGCATGAAAGGCTTATTCAATTTTATTATAGGTCATGGTTTGATGTTGACAGCTGTTCATCGTAAACTGATTTTGCTTCAAGAAAGTCTGGAGAACCATACATCATGAAGAGCATGATCTCAGAAATAATAAATCCGGCAAGATGCTTCAGAATTAAGTCTTTTCAAGTTGGATGAACAACAGCTGTTTGGGGAAAGGACTATGGAGATAATACGGCACAAGGGTAAAGATGTTAGATTTGGTCACCAGAGAGACAGGATGCTATTTAAGCTAACTTCTAAACACTAATTATCTGGGACATCAGAGATTTCAATGATAGCTTTTTGGCATAATGATTGAAAAAAAGAAATAGTCAAATTGGATAAGGCCCGTTATTATTGGGCTTTTAATGTTTAAGGAATTATCAAAGCTTTTGATGTTAGAATTTTCTTTATGAACTACTTTAAGACCTTGTATCCAGAGTCCTGAGTTCATGTACAAAGATAAAGATTCCTTTGTTATTGATATCTACTGGAAGATATCTATAAAGTAACATTGGATTTCTGAAGTGCTAAAGGGCATGCTGGATGGTACGACACATATGATTTCCCTAAAGAATTTCGACTTTGCATTCAGATATTAACAAGAAAGGTTTAGGTAAGATGAAGGATGATTATATGGAGGTGTGTTCAAGGAGTTTGTTGGTTTGAGGTCGAAAATTGTACATTCTTTCAAGCCAAAAAAAAGTTGTTAAAAAAAGCAAAGGGAATATCTGTTAGTGTTGTGCATTCAAGGCATATCCCATGACAACTATAAAAAAAGCATTGTTTGACTATAAAAGACTTTTCATCATGACAACGTAAAACTACGATTCAATCTACATGAGATCAATAACACATTCTGTTTGTACAAAGAAGTAATTAGATAGATACAAACACAAAACGTGTGTGTGTTTACTACAGAGTTTTCATATGCAATAGGACTTTGGAGATTAGTAAATCATAATTGGGCTTATATTTTTTCAGCAATCGCACGTTCCAATTATATCATCATCCTTATTTAGACAAAAATTAATATTATTTAATTTATGCTAGGTTGTGTATAATTTTTTTTGCATTTCACATCTATTCATGTTTCAATAAAATCATAATCATAATAAATGCTTTTGGGGTTTAAGAGATTGTTGGCGGTTCTAGGCCAGGGATTGTCAATCTTTCTCAATTATTCTTTAATGATTATACTGATACTCCAAATAAATCGTTGCATTTAATTTTAAAGACACTCTTTCCTTTGCCATTTCTGACCATTTTCACTTTGAGCTTCCATTTTAAAACCAAAATGTTAAATTTTGCGTAGATTAAATACCTGTTCGTTTAAGCTTAACTATATTAATCACCAAATTTAACCAAATTATTATCCATACTGCTAAATGCGCTCGAAATTTTTTTTAATATATTCTTGCTCCCAATCAAAATTTGAGAGGTTTTGTATAGGCATGGGAATAATCAACTCTTCTTAAATATTAGTCTAATATGCAAGATTATAATCAAATATTTTTTAGCATTATTTATGAAGGTCTTCTTCCTTCAACAACTTCTTGCATTTTCCAGGTGCCATTTTTTAAATAAGGATTCTCTCCTTTTCCTTTTTGCGCAATTGTAATACTTAAATTTAAATAATAATTAAGCGACTGGAACTGTGTCTGGAGGGTTATTGCTGTTTCACTTCCTTTCACAAAAAAGATCTTCGGGGGGCTGGTCGTTTTGTTGTGTCAGTTTCTCGTAAATATTACACAGGCGGGATTCATTTTCTCAATTTTTTGTTTATCTTCATATGGATCACTACTCCAAAAGGGATTGTTGCCCTGATGCGAGTGTCCCCTTCTGCTTCTCCAGGTAATTAAAGGTATCTCACTTTCAAAACCAAATGGTAATGGTTTGCTTGATTGAGACTCTCCTTCAAACAACATTTATTGTTTGTTTTTCTGAAAGCTTGTACTGGTTTTAGTCCTTTAAATTCTTCATTATTTCATTGCGCGCAAAAACTGAGGGCAGCCCTTCTAATACTCATTCTGTTGTTGCGGAATTGTCCTAATTTCAGCTCTCTGTGGATAATGGTAGGAAAAAATGCTCTTTCTGATAACTGTTTGTTAAAGTTTTCAACATCCCTGTGTTCTGTGTACTCCTGGAATGCCTACTTTTATATGGTAAACTCTATGTTTTAACAAAATAATTGGATTTAATTGACCTTTTAATTATTTACCATCATAGGAACTTGATTAATGCAGAGGATAAAGTTAACGGTCCTCGTGTATATTTCGTTTGTAAAGAGACAGCAAACAGGCAGATAGGCACTCTTTTGTGTGAATGGTTCAGCATCTTTGTATCTTGTAGTATGTAAATGAATTGTAAGTGCGTACCTTTAATCCTTTTTCGTATAATCGTTCATGAGGGTAATATAGAAAGATCATTTGATGGGTGTCGTTCGGTATTGTGTTGTACAAAAGTGTGGTTTTGTATTCGTTTTAGGGCGCTGGTAAATAAAATTTGCCAAATCGATTGTTGAGATAAACCATTTCTATTTGTGTTTTTTCACTGACTCCCGCCTGCCTTCGCTAAGTTTTTAATTGCTGTTATTCCATTTCCCAATATCCTTTTGGAGAATAAGAGATTTTGTACATTTTTATTCAGGCCTCAATTACTTTGTGGCAACAAAATACACAGCGGTTCATGCAACAGGGCAATAAATACAATATATTTTCTTGCATTTCTTTTGTTTTTCTGCATGGTTGATAAAAAAGTAGCTAAAATTTTGGGTGGGGCATTGTTTTCAAACTTGTTTGCCTGTTACTAGGAAAATATTCTTTTATTGCCTGGTAAACATCTTTATATGTGTAAAGCTGCATGTCCATGTTGTTTTAGTTGTCGTTAATAAAAATTCAACTGCTCCATTCTTGCTTTTCATAGGGGTTTGTGCAGCTCAAGAGCTAGTTGCTCCATAGCTCTGTTATGTCTTTTTCTATCATTGTTATTTTGTTGTTTAACTAACATGAGTAATTACTTCACCGCTAAAAAAGCAAGCGCATTTAAAACACAGCGCCACCAATTCATCATTACGAGTGAAGCCATTTTTATAAATGTAATTTTTTTTTAAATTTTACTATTGATATGTCTGGAATTAATTCCTTGCTTAAACTAGAAAATCTTTGTAGCAAAATGATGCTGTAAATAACAGTATCGCTTTGATGAGTCTTCAAAAGGTCTAGTTTGCCATGATCTGCTCGGTTTTTTTTTTAACAGGTTTTACCACGCATTGTGTATCCTACAATTAGGCACCTCCAATAACAGCAGAAATGGTACTAACATGGTTTGTAATAGTTTTTTCGGTGCTCATTTTTTAAAAAATAAAATAATATTCTATTCATTAATAAAAAATCATTGAACTGCGTGGATTTTAATTTTTTAATAATTTACTTCTGAACTTACAAATGATACGTTGATGACAAGCTATTTAATGCGCCAAAAGGAAAGGCTGTATTCTTTAGCAGCATGTGGGAAAACAAAAACAGTAACCTTGAAATGGGGAATTCAAGCATAGAACAGATTCAACAAAATGTCGCACAAGACATTGTAAAGTAGTACAAAAGGTATGGAAAGGAGCAACTGGGGTCAAGATTGGTAAAAAATAAGTGTTGGGCAAACTTGGTTCTTTGTTTGTAACACTAAATCTAGTTAGTAGATTTGCTCCCATTGATTCTGAACAAGATTTTATGTATGATTTAAACTGGATCCGTTTTAAAAAAGTCATTAGATCTCTAGGATGGGTTCTACTATCTACAGTTTTTGGGAAATTGTTTTCGCCATATATTCATGGGGAGTAATTACTTTTATCATATAGCTTTTGTTTCCCTTCAAAATTGACCGGAGCCAGAAAATACAGCAGAATCAGAAAACATTGATGGGAGAAAGTGAACAGTAAAAAGCCTCCTCATCCTGGGCGTGTTGCTGCAGGAAAAAAAATTAGCAGAGTGGAACAACAAAAAAAAATTAATGTTGCAATCACCAGGACATGTAATCATAATGAAAAAACATTTACAGCCAACGCCCAACAGTTGTTTCAATGCCAAGCTGTTAAATACACAAGTGATTCAAGAACCTAAACAACACACAAAGTCGTCCATGGAATATTGAATTTAAAACAGTTGCCATTTTTGGCGTCATTTGCTGATGGGGGTGGTTATTACGGTTTTAACATTTATAATAAAATACGCCAGCAAAACCATATCAAGTCCAAAAAATCTCAGGACACTAACTACAGAAGCGAACTTAAAAAAAGCTTGCTAGAACTGAAACAACAAAATCTCATTTGATACATTTGTTATGCAATACATATGTTAAGAACGTAAATAAATAATTATAAGTGACTTGAATAAGAAACTGATATAAGACTTGATGACGATTGATAAATACTTAAATATGAAACTTGATAAAAGAACTTAATAAAGGACTTAATGACGACTTGATAAAAATAACTTAATGAGACTTGATGGGACGACGTTGTTAAGAACTTGAATAAGTACTTTGAATAAGTACCTTGAATAAGAACTTGTAAGAACTTGATGATCTTTTTAAAAAACTTGGTTGACTTGTTTAAAAAAAAATTTTAAAAATTTTTAAAAACTTAAAAAAAAATTTTAAAAAAACGTGAGGACTTGAATAAAACCCCCAAAAACGTTAATGACGGTTTTTTTTTTACAATTTAAAAGGGGTTCATTTTTTTTGGGGGAAAACTCCTTTTCCCCCCCCTTTTTTTATATCAAAGGGCAGGGCTGTCCGGGGCCCCGGGGGTTACCAATGCAAATTCCCCAGTCGAAGCGCCCCCGGGTTTTCTGGTTTTGTAAAATTAAAACATAAGGGGTC
>JAMYXO010002396.1:5000-24014 GCA_033310375.1 Conus canariensis | reverse complement strand
CTTCTTCTTTTTCCCCTCCTCCTCCTCCTCTTCCTCTTCTTCCTCCCCCCCCTTCCTCCTTTTTTCTTCATCCTCTTTCTTCTCCTTCTTCTTCTTCTTCTCTTTCTTCTTCTTCTCCTTAATTTTTTTAAAAATAGGTTTGCCTCACTTTAAAGCAAACTCGGGCTGCGCGCCACCACTCGCACTTTGTGTCGCCACTTTGATCCGATCGAGTGCTTTCCCCTGATTGAATCCGACGTGCCTCCTCCACCACCACTTCTCTCTGTCACCTGTTCTTGTTCGCGTGTTTTGTTTTATCTGTTTGTTCGCGTGTTTTATCTGTTTGTTCGCGTGTTTTATCTGTTTGTTCGCGTGTTTTATCTGTTTGTTCGCGTGTTTGTTTTATGTGTTTGTTCGCGTGTTTTATCTGTTTGTTCGCGTGTTTTATCTGTTTGTTCGCGTGTTTTATCTGTTTGTTCGCGTGTTTTATCTGTTTGTTTGCGTGTTTTGTTTTATCTGTTTGTTTGCGTGTTTTGTTTTATCTGTTTGTTCACATGTTTTACTGTTTGTTCACGTGTTTTATCTGTTTGTTTGCGTGTTTTGTTTCATCTGTTTGTTTGCGTGTTTTGTTTTATCTGTTTGTTCACGTGTTTATATCGTTTGTTTGCGTGTTTTGTTTTATCTGTTTGTTCACGTGTTTTATCTGTTTGTTCACGTGTTTTATCTGTTTGTTTGCGTGTTTTGTTTTATCTGTTTGCGTGTTTTGTTTTATCTGTTTGTTCACGTGTTTTATCTGTTTGTTTGCGTGTTTTGTTTTATCTGTTTGTTCACGTGTTTTATCTGTTTGTTCACGTGTTTTATCTGTTTGTTTGCGTGTTTTGTTTTATCTGTTTGTTCACGTGTTTTATCTGTTTGTTCACGTGTTTTATCTGTTTGTTTGCGTGTTTTGTTTTATCTGTTTGTTTGCGTGTTTTGTTTTATCTGTTTGTTCACGTGTTTTATCTGTTTGTTTGCGTGTTTTGTTTTATCTGTTTGTTCACGTGTTTTATCTGTTTGTTCGCGTGTTTTATCTGTTTGTTCGCGTGTTTTATCTGTTTGTTTGCGTGTTTTGTTTTATCTGTTTGTTTGCGTGTTTTGTTTTATCTGTTTGTTTGCATGTTTTGTGTTATTTGTTTGCATGTTCTGTTTTATTTGTTTGTTTGCATATTTTGTGTTATTTGTTGGCATATTTTGTGTTATATGTTTGCATGTTTTGCCACATCTGTTTGTTCGCTTGCTTGTTTTTTTCAGCAACATGAAAAGTTTAGGACCAAGGGACGAACTTTACGGGTCGGTCGGGAGTTCGCGATCAAAACTCTGTGTGTGTGTGTGTGTGTGTGTGTGTGTGTGTGTGTGTGTGTGTTCGTGTGTGTTCGTGTGTGTGTGTGTGTGTGTGTTCGTGTGTGTGTGTGTGTGTTCGTGTGTGTGTGTTCGTGTGCTTGTGTGTGTGTGTGTGTGTGTGTGTGTGTGTGTGTGTGTGTGTGTGTGTGTGTTCGCGCGTGTGTGTGTGTGTGTGTGTGTTGTGTGTGTGTGTGTGTGTGTGTTGGCAGTACATGTTAACTTATTATCAGGCTACAAGAATTCCCAGACACTGTAAATATCCTTCTGTTCTTTTTTTCCCTGTTTTGCTTTGTGTCGTCGGCTGTACATGTTAACACGTGTGTCAGGCTACACGAATCGCCAGACACTGTCAAACTCCACAGGGTTGATATTCGCCAAGACGTAGAAGGTGAGAGACTAACTTTCTCGCCTCGCAATCCCACCTGCTCAATTCGCCTTTGCCGAAGTCCCGCATGCGCGCGCAGGTCACTACATCCAGCACCTCACAATCACCGCGCGTCGTGATCAGATTTGTTCAGTTGCTGAGCTGCCCTTTCGGGGGACTACGTACTTAAGCTCGTGCTGTTCGTACGCTGGTGGGTGAGGGCGAAACACTCACTGCACGTACCCTCTGCCCCAGTGAGCGACCCACCGTGTGTGGGCTTCAAATCTGTCGGTGTGACGCCGTCAGCTGCAAGGTTTGGCAAACAAGCAACCAACCGGCGAACAGGAGGCAAACAGCGAGCCAACCAGGGCAAGAAGAAGAAGAAGTGGCAAACGCTTTGTACATGCGCAGTGGAACGTTATAACCAGCCGAAAGCGAAGATACTTAGATATTTATCCCGAACCGCCCCCACCCCCCACCCCACCCCACCCCACCCCCCACCCCCCTACCCCACCACCCCTATTCTTCCGATGTCTGTGGTGTTTATCAACAGGGCCGGCCGTTTACCCGTAGTGTCCAACCCCGCCGAGGCCGCGTGAAGGGTTGGGCTGGTTTTCCTTTGATGTGGACAGATCCCTGTCTACTTGGGTCTTCCTGCTTATCGACGCAGTAGTCTCCCTTCTTGAGACGATATTCCACTGATTGGTGGATTGGGCCGTCGCTGTTCTCACGACTTCGGCTTATCAGTGTATCGGCCTGTAGGGGGGTTTATTCAGAGACGATCTGGTCAAGCTGGTCTGAAATGGGTTAACATGGAAATGTATCAGCTTCAAAAAATAATAATTACCGTTTGAAAATCGAAAACTGACAGTTACTGTTTCCACACGAGAACAGCTATAATTGCTGTAGGAAAACTGTAAATGATTGAAAAGTGATTTTTACCTGGAGTCAGTAATTATTGCCGGAAGAAGCCAGTGAATATGATAGAAAACTGTCTTCTGTATGTGAAAATGATAACTTTCGCCACAGGAGAAGGAGTCCATATGAAATAAGTCATTTTCACGTAAATAAAAGGAGTTTTTTGTTTTGTTTTGTTTTGTTTTTGCTGTTAGAAATCAGTTTATGACCGAAAACTGCCATTTTACCCAAACAACATTCAGGACAATGAAAACAAAGAACGAACATTGACTGATCTCCTCAGATTGGACGCAATAGTTCCACATCCATTTTGCGACCAATTTGAGGAGATAAGTGTTTGTCTCGCCTGAAGAAGACCAAAGAAGTCGAAACACGTCATGTTTTGTCTTGGAATTTTGTTTTGTTTTGTTTTTTGTCTCCTTCGTTTGGCGGGATGATAAATGTTGAAGTTTGTTTGAACCAGCGACATGCTCCTATTCCACATTTGCTAGTTTCCATAGATCGTAATGATCACATATTACAAGTCAAAGTGACATATTTTTAATGAGTCATGCTACCGCTACTTCTCATCTAATTTGAACGTTACCTTACCTTAACTGGACCTTCGTTTCAGCCGAAAAGCAAGAAAACAAGTCGTTTTGAACAAAACATAAGTCACTTATACTCCGCAAGGGCTGACTGCCAGAACCCAGTATCTCTCTTATATATATATATATATATATATATATATATATATATATATATATATATATATATATATGTGTGTATGAGATACTGGGTTCTGGCAGTCAACCCTCGTAATTTAGTACTCACGTGAAAAATAATGAAATCACCGGTTCATGATCGTTTGTAAAGAAAATGGATGTTTTCGCTAAGAGAACGCCACTGCAGGCTTTTGAAGCCAGAGAGTTGCCATATGTTATTTCTCGTCACACTGCAGACTTTACGGAGTGCTGCGAGCTGTTCAGAAGAATTTGTCGGCCTAGTCAGGCTTAAGCTTATCTGCGTTCAAGTCTTTCTACAACATGCAGAGGACACAGAAAGTATTTGCCAACCACGATACGGTGGTGTATGGCGCTCCACCAGTCGCTCGGTCCAGGACATGGAAGTCTATCTGTGTGGAATGCAGAATGAAGAAGAAGAAGAGAGTGGGGAAAGGAAGAGAACGAGACCGGTCTGTCTCTTACCAAGACACCATGGCGTGTTCAGGGGGAAAACCAGAGAGGAAATTTACTGAAATTGATACAACTGCTTTTTTCTCTGTATGCACACACGCACACAGCCCCCCCCCCCCCCCCCCCCCCCAGCCTTTCGCCCCGTCTCGCCACATAAAATCTCTCTCTCTCTCTTTCTCTCTCTCTCTCTCTCTCTCTCTCTCACACACACACACACACACACACACACACACACACACACACATATATATATATATATATATATATATATATATATACTACTCAAAAGAATTTAAGGGCCACACAGTTCATCACTCCCCAATAATAACTCAGAAGTCCGACAGCTGAAATCAACCAACAAACATTTAATTCAATCATTTGATCATCGATTGGACACAATTTCATCAAGAAGTGCAAATCAATTATCGCGAAAATTTCATTGACATGGACACACCCCTATTTTGCAAATTCAGAACAACCGACTGTCAGAATGTCAAGAGTCAATATCGTGTGTGACCACCATTGGCGTTGATGCAGTCAAAGCAGCGCTGTCTCATGAATCTGACCAAAGTCTGGAGGGTGTTCTGGGGGATCGCCTGCCACTCCTGCTCCAGATTCCTGAACAGGACGTCGAGATTGTGTGCAGGAGGGTGGTTGTTGCGTATACGACGGCCCAGAACATCCAAAAGATGTTCGATGGGGTTCAGATCGAGTGAGCGGGCAGGCTGGTGACTTGCTGCTGCTGGAGAAAGTTCTGTACTACCCGAGCTCTGTGCGGCCTGGCGTTATTGTCCTGTAATATGGCTCCTGGTCCCATGGCCTGCGAAGCTGGTACAGCGATTGGCTCCAGAATGTCGTCCTTGTAGGCTACGCCGGTCAGGTAGCCTTGGACACTGTGCAGGGTGTGTTCTGTGATGAAGACTGAAGCCAGCCCACACCATCAGGGACCCACCACCATAGCTGTCGTGCTCCGCAACAGTGGCGTCAATGAAGCGCTCTCCAACACGCCTCCAGGCGCGAATCCTGCCGTCGTTGAAGGACAGGGTGTAGCGGGATTCATCAGAAAAGAGCACCCTGGACCACTGCTGCCTTGTCCAGGCCAGGTGTCGTTGAGCCCAAGCCAGACGAGCAGCACGGTGAGCTCTGGTCAGTGGAGGTCGCAATGCTCGACGCCTTGACCGCATGTTGGCCTCACGCAGGCGGTTGCGAACCGTCTGGTCGCTGACGAGGACGATGCTGGCTGCTCTCAGCTGCCCCCTGAGCACGTTGGCGGTGGCGGTTCTATTGCGTAGTGCCGCCAGGGTGATGAAGCGATCCTGTCGTCTGTTGGTCGCTCTGGGGCGTCCAGGTCTGCGTGCTTCTTGAACTCTCCCATAGTTGTTGTACCGGTCTCACAATCTTTGAATGACAGAATGTGTTACTCTAAGTCGTCTGCCAACTTCTTGGACCGCCACGCCTTCTTGTAGCCAGGCCACAGCCATCCCTCTCTCAGCGTCACTAAGTTTGCGTCTTGGTGGCATGTTTGAACACACCCCAGAAGCGGCCCTTAATAAAGCCACTGTCACGGTCGCTAAGCCGGACGGCCCTACCACCCTTACCCACGCCTATCACACACTAGGTCAGACAACACAGCACACTAACACAGTTTTACAATCACGCACGCTTCTTTATTTCACACACACTCCATGGCGCCACCACTCACGCACATCTACAACTGCACACAAGTATCCTAATTCCCGCTGACTCACCCTACTCTACGATAAAGACCTGGAAGACCCTAACCTAACCTAAAACACCAGTTGCGGTATATCACTGTGACCTGGGGACACAGCGATAGCCCGCACACGTGGTGACTAACTACTAGGGACAAGGATTTACCAAAGGGACTCTAATCTCTTGACTGCTACACCACACAACCTCTCCCCAGGACTCACCCTTCTCTTTTAACCCGGGACCACTACTGCACTGATCGCTGCATCCCTAAGGGAGGCAACGACCAGTACCCTACACTGTGCTGGCCACTACGACCCGAAAGGAGGCAGTAGCTAACACCCCTAACCCTACTGCCTAACGCTACACCCCTTCTACCACAAACATGGGACAACCCATCCCGGCCCGGAAAACTCCAGTCCTCGGCGCTGTACGGGGCCCCTCACAGGCTGACACCTCCCCGGAGGACTCTGCACCCCGGCGCTGTCCGTGGCTCCTCGCAGTCTGACTCCTCCCCCGATGGGCACGACACCCAACGTACACACACCAGACGCCCTCTCGACGGGTCCGGGGCTCGTAGGACGCCTCCTCCTCTGAAGGCCCCGCCGGACACCAAGGGTGGAAAAGGCCTGGTGCAGCGCCCTCTCACAGGACGCCTAAACCGGGACGAGGAACCAGTGCCGGAGAACTCCCGGAAGAGTACCGGTAGCCGGAGGAGAGCTGCCCCACAGAAGGCAGCCGGCCTGGGTGGTCTCCCTCTCCCGGGAAAACAACAGGTACTGGAAAGCGCCGCTCACCTGCCGGCACGCGGCAGTAGACTGAGGTGGTCTGGCCCCAGCCTCAGGACGGAACAGGATACCTGCTGACACAACTGTAGGCCCCTACTGTAATGTTGCTACTACCCGAGTCATCAAGGCACATAGGCTACTTGGTAAAGCTTTAACTCTCCATCTCCCTTGCCTACCTCCCACTCGGGCATGAGAGTGACCCCTTGAATTTCGAACACATCCCCCAACCCATTACTCACTTTGGGGTTATCAGACCCATTTCCTGCCAACCCTTACAACAGCGGTAAAACAATATTCTCCCTGAGCCCATCCACGCTATTACATATGAAATTATGAATCGCACCCAATTCTCGGAGAAATAAACCAATCTAAGCGATCCAACACGGACTCCATGGGCCCCCTTAGGACATACTAAATAATCTAGGAAATGGCCAATTTCACAAGGAAATGTCTCCACACAATAACCAGTAGTAATACACATCTCTCAGAGGAAAAAACAAAAAAAACAAAAAAAACTTATCAATTTTTAGCGGTTCACAGTTCCAGCATGTTCACACAAGAGAATCGGCTCGCAGCCACAATCCTTCACATTATTACCCCTCTTTGCACTGTCAATTATAATCATATATCAAAAACATGATTTGTTCGCCAAAATTTCCATCCAGCACCTCACTCTCATGTCATCTCTTGTCAGATAACCCAGTGGTTAATCCTTGTTATGCCAACACAACCACACTTCATACAATATTACATGCTGCACATCATCCGTTTTTATCCTATCGACTGCTAAGCTACTCGCCTTAAACTTTACCTTTCCCTTCTTTCCGACTACTAAAATTCATAATGGGACTGTCTCCCCACAACCTAAGACATCTTTCTCCAACCCCGTTCTGTCACAAACACATACATCCCTGCCTGTGTGACGACTGTCACTTGTATTACAAAAACTTCTACCCTATGGATTCACTGTCCTGTACCAAATGCGAACGTCACAGATACAGTCCGCACGCGCACGACACCCGCGTCGAGAACCCTGACTCGTAACGAAAGTGAAAAGACACCAATATAAGTTGAATGGTTACGACCGTACCCCAGTGTAAACCACTCGACCACAAATTGGCCTTAGCCCTACTACACAGTTAACCGATTCCAATGCTGTGCAGGTCAACTACGAAATCGTAAATCAATTTCAACGAACTATTACTATTTATGACTGAAATTGAGCACAATCCCTTTATGATTCACGCAGACACATCCGCACCTGACTCATATTATGATCCTCAACAAAAAGCAACCTCGTATTACCTTCTCATTGAACACACGGAAATTAACCTAGACAAACCACAAACAATATCTACATCACCGCCCATCAACGGTTATTATATTGAACCCACATTGTCTAGCCAAACTGTCCTGAGAAAATCGAACTCAGGAACCACTATGTACATTACTTACAAAAATATACAGGAAAAAGGTGACAACTCAAACCGGCTGACAAACCAATTCCAATCACGGAACCAAGACAACATCATACCAGACAACCAGTATACGCAACGAACACCATACAACTAATCCCAACCTGAGACAACTACAGTACAACTCGCCATAATACAAGACAACACAACGAACTACAGCACAACGAATCTAACAGATCACCAACCTGGACATACAGACGATCAACCACACCAGTTCTGCAACTGGCTGACAGTGGCTGCTAACAAGGACGACACCGACTCAGCACAGGCCAAGGGCACCCAACCCCGACGAGGACCTGGCACTAACTATGACTCGAAGTCACTCTTCAAAACTAACGGCGCTGCCGCCGCACCTACAAGGAGTACGTCCACTCCGACGAACACCAGGGACCGAAGTGAAGCTACCCCAACGCATTCCGCCCTGGTCGGAATCAAGCGAACTCTACTCACCACACAAAACAACGATTGGTCAGAGCAGTGTATCCCTCCGCAGAGCTGACACGCCTGACCAACGGACTAGTTGTTGCTCGTGCAACAACACGACAATTTACCACAACAACTCACTGACTCGACAACACCAACAACAGCCGATATCCTGCCCGCCTTCTCTGGTGTAGAACCAAAGTAACAAAAGGGTAACAATCGGGAACGAAACCAACTTCCTCCTACCACTCCCTCAACAAATGAAGACAGGAAGGCAAAAATACTGTATGTCCTACTTCACCTGCCCCCTACCTAGCCTAACCTTACTACCTAACCCTGAGGAACTTAGCCTAACCCCAGCTAACTAAACCCCAGTCTTACCCCGCGCGCGCGCACGCACGCACACACACACACACACACACACACACACACACACACACACACACACACACACACACACACACTCGCACGCATACGCGCAGACGCTCTATATCTTGAATCCACACCACTCTTAAACACGTGGACGTACTAGTTTAGTACCCGCCGATCGGTGACACACCCCCCTGCCTAAGTTTTAACTACAGGTTAAAACCAACAACAACTTTTCACTCGATCGGCGTTTTGGCCACACCCTACCTATAACAATCCAATTCTCTATCACTCATTCTGTCCTACTGTTACTTTTGATGCACCCCAAAACTTCCATCCCAACAACATCAACCTTTAAATACATCAACAACCACAGGTTACATTAATCAACCTGGACTAACTCTGCCTCACACGACCTTAACGCAGGCACTTATGGGCAGCCGTTACACTACGCACTACATATAAATTTCATAACTAAGGGTGCTCCGACTATGCACGACCGCTGTGCGACACGTGCTACAAACACCACACCCTCAGTAACACTTTGCTACGCCATTCTCTACCAAAGATAACACATGCATAGCTTCGACGATGTCAACCTCTCACGACACAGGTTAACGGAACCCTCAGGTTTCCTCTCTCTCTCTCTCTCTCTCTCTCTCTCTCTCTCTCTCTCTCTCTCTCTCTCCTCTCTCTCTCTCTGTCAATCGACTCAAGAAGTCTGCCGCCACATTGTCACTTCCAGACACTGCCTGCACCGTAAACTGGAATGCCTGCAGCTGCAGTGCCCACCTTGTGATCCTCCCACTAGTACTCTAGACCCCACAGCTATCTTCTTGGGTTTCGCCGTCAAGTCAAAATGCCGCTTGTACCTGCAAGCTGCCGTTGCCAAGTTCTCCTTTGCCAACTTGCACGTCTTAGCTATTTTGTTCCTTAGGTTGACGACGTACTCTGTAGCTGTGCAGAGCTCTTGCCTCTCGGGTTGCAACCACCGATCTCTCAGTATCTGCATGGGCCTGCGCATCAGTGGCATCCTTACAAGGGGAACTCTTGACACTCTTCCCTTGTCCACAGTACGCTGACACTGGAAGCATGACTGGCAGTACCGACGAATGTCAGCATGCATGCCTGGCCAATAGAAATGGCGACCAACTCGCTCCTTGGTTCGGGTGGTACCTAAGTGTCCAGACATGGGTACGTCGTGGCCTAGCTTCATCACCGTGGTCCGTAGTTCAGCTGGGACGCAGATCTGACTCGCTACGTCCTTGGGACCCTCAAACCGCCGGACCAGTACACCAGACTTCCGCGCGTACTCAACTTGTCCAAACGTGGTGTGGAAGTGCGTCCCTGCTTCACACGCACTCCGAGCCTTCCTCAAGGTTTCATCCTGGTCCTGCATCTGAATTAACTGCTGGGTAGAGGTGTTCAGAACACATTCCTCGACGGGCAGTGGTACGGGTTCTTGCTGCTCCCTGGCTCTCTGCGCGCGTGTCTGCACTGCCCCTACCAATGCCGGGTCTGCGTATACAGGCACACGTGTCCAACCGGGATCTCCTACTCTCTTTGCGAAGTTTCCGATCAGGACTTCCTGCACAGGGCTATTCATGACCAAAACTTCCAACTTCCCTGCGATGAATGGTGACTTCAACTCTACTACCGCCACAGGTAACACAGACCTACATCTGGACTCGGCCAACACTACTGGGACTGTCTCTCCTGTGTACGCATCTGCCGGTACTAACCACTTAGCCACTACGGTGTGTCCGGCACCAGTGTCCCGTAATCCATTGGCCGGAGACCCGTTAACTTCTACGATGCACGCAGGCTCGTACCGCTGCTCAGCGCATGGGCGACACAACGTAGGGACTACTCGAGCTTGGGGCTGGTCACAACAATGAACAGCTCCAACAGAATGGGGCTCAGGGCATTTCCTAGCGATGTGGCCTGGCTTCTTGCAGTTGAAACAAACTATGGTCGATCTAGGCCCTTCTGATCTCCTGTTCAGCTGCTGTAGTGCACCATCACTCTGTTGGGATCTCTGTGTGGGCTGGCTCCCTACTGTTTCGTGCCTATTACCCAGGTTGGGCTGGTTAACTGTTCGGTCTTGCCTCGCCTTCCTCCCCAGTCTTTTGGCCTCTGCCAAAACAGTAGCTTCCGTTGCAAGTTGTTCCACAGTTTTCGGGCATGTCTTCCGCACCTCAGTTGTGAACTCTGGAGACAACAGCTGATAAAACTGTTCCTGGAACAGCAGATCCTTTACGTCCTCTGCCACACTCTCATCCTTGCCCGCTGCCGCACACCAGAGGGAAAACCACCGCTTCATCCTTCCCAGCATCTGGCCGAAAGTCTCAGCAGCGTCCTTCTTGATGCTCCTGAACTTTTCTCGGTAGGCCTCAGCATCTAGCCTGAAGTGGCTTAACAGGGCGCTCTTTATCTGATCATAGTCGCCTAACTCATCCGCACTTAACCGCATCACCGCTTCTCTAGCCTTTCCTCTCAGCAGAGACATCAGACGTGTGGGCCATGAGGTCTTGCTCCACTTGCACATCTGGGCTACACGCTCAAATTGGGCGATGAAAGCGTCCACGTCGTCGTTCTCTCCCAACGGCTCAAGGTGGACATGCTTCGTTTCCTCCACCTCAATCAAGCGTTTCCTATGCGCTGCTTCATCTAAGGCCTGTCTCTCTTGTATGATTAGCTCTCGCTCTCTTGCCTCTAACTCGGCTTCATCCCTTCGTCTCTTGAGATCTAACTCGGCTTGCCGTGCTTGAGCTTCTATTTCCCTTATTGCCCTTTCTTCCTCCATCTTCTTCCTCTGCAGTTCCAGT
Source organism: Conus canariensis (assembly GCA_033310375.1). Classification (NCBI taxonomy): domain Eukaryota; kingdom Metazoa; phylum Mollusca; class Gastropoda; order Neogastropoda; family Conidae; genus Conus; species Conus canariensis. Next base: position 12,605 of record JAMYXO010002396.1, on the reverse strand, counting down.
TCCATCTGTCTCGCTGCTTTCTCATCTTCAATCTTCTTCTGCTTCACCTCTAGTTCCCTCTGCCTAGCAGCTTTCTCCTCTTCTATCTTCTCCTGCTTCATCTCTAGCTCCCTCTGCTTCATCTCTAGCTCCCTCTGCCTAGCAGCTTCCTCCTCTTCTATCTTCCTCTGCTGCATCTCTAGCTCCCTCTGCCTAGCAGCTTTCTCCTCTTCATCCCTCATCTTCTGCCTCACTTTCTCCTCCTCATCCTTCATCTTCTGCCTCACTTTCTCCTCCATCCGGAGCTCCAATTCTGCTTCTCTCGCTGTCCTCTCATCCTCATTACGTACTGAGTCTGTGACGAACTTGGCGAGGTCTCCCCCAGCTAAACCCATCGCCGCTCCCAACTTGGCAAACTTTGCATAAACCCCCGCCCCTGTTCTTGATCCACCCCCGCTCCCTGGTCACTAACCTTAGGTTTGGTATCCGCCGTAGGGGCCTGTGGATCCATGACACTATCGGGGTCGTACTGCGGATGGGCTCGGGTGTGTTTAGACATAGGGTACCCCTACCACCACAGAACTAACAAGGGACAATATCCAATATGAGCGCAAGTAGATGTTCCTAACCACGCGCTTGCCCCCCTAACCAACAAACTAAAGCAACTCAGCACAAGTATACACTGCACTCAGTGAGTCACGCAACAAGCATAACTCCACCCACACTTGTGTACCTCCTACATATACCCACATGGGCTCCAACCCATACAATACTACCAATGCACTGTCTGGTCACTGACTGAACCACGTGACACCGTGTGTCCACCGTCCACTGTGCATGCGCACCAGTTACCCACAATCACAGGCCTCACTGTCTCTGGTAGGCCGCACCCACACGATCACAGTGCACTTGCACCCCTCAAGTCCAGGTGCACTCACAGCATACCCTATGCCACAACACTGCGCACCCTCGTGCTTCACACACACAGTCACCTGGCTTACTCTGCCCTTAATCCCCACAGGATATCCGAGCACACAGCGTGCACAGTCACGGGCCGGGTACCACTCTACCTACTCACTGGGGTATACCATATGTAAGGGACACAAAAGACACCTGGTACCGTCCGGTACCTCACCTACACTGTACGGTGTAATCACTCACACTTCCAACAACCACTCAATGTTTATTGACCATTCATACCTCACTCACACGGTAGCGCCAACCCATTCACACCAACACAAGTGCCCTGCCCAATGCCAATGGAAACCTGCCTGAAGTGAACAGGGACACTACGTACCACCTCCCAGGGTACTGGTACGCTCCCACCAACCTCCCACTTACATTTCACACAACGTACACACCGGACACAACACCCCCCTTACCTCCCTCCTAGCTACCTATCACCTACCCAGAACCCCTTATGGTACCCCGCATCTCCACCAAAGTGTCACGGTCGCTAAGCCGGACGGCCCTACCACCCTTACCCACGCCTATCACACACTAGGTCAGACAACACAGCACACTAACACAGTTTTACAATCACGCACGCTTCTTTATTTCACACACACTCCATGGCGCCACCACTCACGCACATCTACAACTGCACACAAGTATCCTAATTCCCGCTGACTCACCCTACTCTACGATAAAGACCTGGAAGACCCTAACCTAACCTAAAACACCAGTTGCGGTATATCACTGTGACCTGGGGACACAGCGATAGCCCGCACACGTGGTGACTAACTACTAGGGACAAGGATTTACCAAAGGGACTCTAATCTCTTGACTGCTACCACCCACACCTCTCCCCAGGACTCACCCTTCTCTTTTAACCCGGGACCACTACTGCACTGATCGCTGCATCCCTAAGGGAGGCAACGACCAGTACCCTACACTGTGCTGGCCACTACGACCCGAAAGGAGGCAGTAGCTAACACCCCTAACCCTACTGCCTAACGCTACACCCCTTCTACCACAAACATGGGACAACCCATCCCGGCCCGGAAAACTCCAGTCCTCGGCGCTGTACGGGGCCCCTCACAGGCTGACACCTCCCCGGAGGACTCTGCACCCCGGCGCTGTCCGTGGCTCCTCGCAGTCTGACTCCTCCCCCGATGGGCACGACACCCAACGTAACACACACCAGACGCCCTCTCGACGGGTCCGGGGCTCGTAGGACGCCTCCTCCTCTGAAGGCCCCGCCGGACACCAAGGGTGGAAAAGGCCTGGTGCAGCGCCCTCTCACAGGACGCCTAAACCGGGACGAGGAACCAGTGCCGGAGAACTCCCGGAAGAGTACCGGTAGCCGGAGGAGAGCTGCCCCACAGAAGGCAGCCGGCCTGGGTGGTCTCCCTCTCCCGGGAAAACAACAGGTACTGGAAAGCGCCGCTCACCTGCCGGCACGCGGCAGTAGACTGAGGTGGTCTGGCCCCAGCCTCAGGACGGAACAGGATACCTGCTGACACAACTGTAGGCCCCTACTGTAATGTTGCTACTACCCGAGTCATCAAGGCACATAGGCTACTTGGTAAAGCTTTAACTCTCCATCTCCCTTGCCTACCTCCCACTCGGGCATGAGAGTGACCCCTTGAATTTCGAACACATCCCCCAACCCATTACTCACTTTGGGGTTATCAGACCCATTTCCTGCCAACCCTTACAACAGCGGTAAAACAATTATTCTCCTGAGCCCATCCACGCTATTACATATGAAATTATGAATCGCACCCAATTCTCGGAGAAATAAACCAATCTAAGCGATCCAACACGGACTCCATGGGCCCCCTTAGGACATACTAAATAATCTAGGAAATGGCCAATTTCACAAGGAAATGTCTCCACACAATAACCAGTAGTAATACACATCTCTCAGAGGAAAAAACAAAACAAAACAAAAAAAACTTATCAATTTTTAGCGGTTCACAGTTCCAGCATGTTCACACAAGAGAATCGGCTCGCAGCCACAATCCTTCACATTATTACCCCTCTTTGCACTGTCAATTATAATCATATATCAAAAACATGATTTGTTCGCCAAAATTTCCATCCAGCACCTCACTCTCATGTCATCTCTTGTCAGATAACCCAGTGGTTAATCCTTGTTATGCCAACACAACCACACTTCATACAATATTACATGCTGCACATCATCCGTTTTTATCCTATCGACTGCTAAGCTACTCGCCTTAAACTTTACCTTTCCCTTCTTTCCGACTACTAAAATTCATAATGGGACTGTCTCCCCACAACCTAAGACATCTTTCTCCAACCCCGTTCTGTCACAAACACATACATCCCTGCCTGTGTGACGACTGTCACTTGTATTACAAAAACTTCTACCCTATGGATTCACTGTCCTGTACCAAATGCGAACGTCACAGATACAGTCCGCACGCGCACGACACCCGCGTCGAGAACCCTGACTCGTAACGAAAGTGAAAAGACACCAATATAAGTTGAATGGTTACGACCGTACCCCAGTGTAAACCACTCGACCACAAATTGGCCTTAGCCCTACTACACAGTTAACCGATTCCAATGCTGTGCAGGTCAACTACGAAATCGTAAATCAATTTCAACGAACTATTACTATTTATGACTGAAATTGAGCACAATCCCTTTATGATTCACGCAGACACATCCGCACCTGACTCATATTATGATCCTCAACAAAAAGCAACCTCGTATTACCTTCTCATTGAACACACGGAAATTAACCTAGACAAACCACAAACAATATCTACATCACCGCCCATCAACGGTTATTATATTGAACCCACATTGTCTAGCCAAACTGTCCTGAGAAAATCGAACTCAGGAACCACTATGTACATTACTTACAAAAATATACAGGAAAAAGGTGACAACTCAAACCGGCTGACAAACCAATTCCAATCACGGAACCAAGACAACATCATACCAGACAACCAGTATACGCAACGAACACCATACAACTAATCCCAACCTGAGACAACTACAGTACAACTCGCCATAATACAAGACAACACAACGAACTACAGCACAACGAACCTAACAGATCACCAACCTGGACATACAGACGATCAACCACACCAGTTCTGCAACTGGCTGACAGTGGCTGCTAACAAGGACGACACCGACTCAGCACAGGCCAAGGGCACCCAACCCCGACGAGGACCTGGCACTAACTATGACTCGAAGTCACTCTTCAAAACTAACGGCGCTGCCGCCGCACCTACAAGGAGTACGTCCACTCCGACGAACACCAGGGACCGAAGTGAAGCTACCCCAACGCATTCCGCCCTGGTCGGAATCAAGCGAACTCTACTCACCACACAAAACAACGATTGGTCAGAGCAGTGTATCCCTCCGCAGAGCTGACACGCCTGACCAACGGACTAGTTGTTGCTCGTGCAACAACACGACAATTTACCACAACAACTCACTGACTCGACAACACCAACAACAGCCGATATCCTGCCCGCCTTCTCTGGTGTAGAACCAAAGTAACAAAAGGGTAACAATCGGGAACGAAACCAACTTCCTCCTACCACTCCCTCAACAAATGAAGACAGGAAGGCAAAAATACTGTATGTCCTACTTCACCTGCCCCCTACCTAGCCTAACCTTACTACCTAACCCTGAGGAACTTAGCCTAACCCCAGCTAACTAAACCCCAGTCTTACCCCGCGCGCGCGCACGCACGCACACACACACACACACACACACACACACACACACACACACACACACACACTCGCACGCATACGCGCAGACGCTCTATATCTTGAATCCACACCACTCTTAAACACGTGGACGTACTAGTTTAGTACCCGCCGATCGGTGACAGCCACTGGTCAGCGAATCAGGTTGACAAGTGTTCATTAAAGGTCCGGCTTGCATGTGCAATGCAGTTTTCAGACAGCCGAACACTGCTGCGCCAGCTAGGCGCACTCAAATTGCGACCTTTTTCTCGTGGTTTTTGAGCTTCTTTTGCTGACCAGTGTAACACCTTTGACACAGATTCGACTGAACAATTGCCAAAACCAGTTTTCTGTGAAGCACTTGTCACACTTTGGGTGAATAAATTGGCCATAAACATTTCATGTTTTATGCTACGCTGTATTATGTAAACCATATCAAAAATGAATGCGGCTCTTAAATTCTTTTGAGTAGTATATGTATATATATATATATATATATATATATATATATATATATATATATTCAATTATAAACAAAGCTTGCTCTTATGTCTTAGATTGAAGAAATAGGGGGAGATAAGCATTCATATCTGCAGTGGTAGATGATTCTGCCTAACTAACAGTATGTGCTTGAGTGGGTGAATGGGGAAAAATAAAATAAATGCTTCTCAAAATGAGCCTTCAGCAAGCTTATAGTCTCCAAGAAGGAGACCGTCTCCAATGGGGAGGAAAACCACTAACATATAACTCCTGGTCAGATACCGATATTTCGAAACCTGATTGTTTCTCCTCAGTGACCGCGGAAAGTGGTAATTTGACTCCTCTGCCTTTTCGGTTTTAAGAAGAATGCTATCCCAGAAAAGGCTGGTGTGCAATACCGTAGTATGTTTGTTGAGTTTTCAAAAAACCAACCAAAGGTGCCACCTAAGAAGCAAAAGAAATCATGAAAGAGCAAAACAAGCTACATTTCTTGTGAAAAGTAGAAAATATAAAAAGATAACCTCTTAAGACACAAGTGCTGAGGGCCAGTTCTTGGAATGAATCTGCAAGGGACTAAATTACAATAAACTAATAAATTCCAAGGATAAGTACCGAGCACCATTCCAGCAACTTACAGAGCAGCTTGGTGTTGCAATGACTGCAAGAAATATTCAATTATAAACAAAGTTTGCTCTTATGTCTTAGATTGAAGAAATAGGGGGAGATAAGCATTCATATCTGCAGTGGTAGATGATTCTGCCTAACTAACAGTATGTGCTTGAGTGGGTGAATGGGGAAAAATAAAATAAATGCTTCTCAAAATGAGCCTTCAGCAAGCTTATAGTCTCCAAGAAGGAGACCGTCTCCAATGGGGAGGAAAACCACTAACATAACTCCTGGTCAGATACCGATATTTCGAAACCTGATTGTTTCTCCTCAGTGACCGCGGAAAGCGGTAATTTGACTCCTCTGCCTTTTCGGTTTTAAGAAGAATGCTATCCCAGAAAAGGCTGGTGTGCAATACCGTAGTATGTTTGTTGAGTTTTCAAAAAACCAACCAAAGGTGCCACCTAAGAAGCAAAAGAAATCATGAAAGAGCAAAACAAGCTACATTTCTTGTGAAAAGTAGAAAATATAAAAAGATAACCTCTTAAGACACAAGTGCTGAGGGCCAGTTCTTGGAATGAATCCGCAAGGGACTAAATTACAATAAACTAATAAATTCCAAGGATAAGTACCGAGCACCATTCCAGCAACTTACAGAGCAGCTTGGTGTTGCAATGACTGCAAGAAATATTCAATTATAAACAAAGTTTGCTCTTATGTCTTAGATTGAAGAAATAGGGGGAGATAAGCATTCATATCTGCAGTGGTATATGATTCTGCCTAACTAACAGTATGTGCTTGAGTGGGTGAATGGGGAAAAATAAAATAAATGCTTCTCAAAATGAGCCTTCAGCAAGCTTATAGTCTCCAAGAAGGAGACCGTCTCCAATGGGGAGGAAAACCACTAACATATAACTCCTGGTTAGATACCGATATTTCGAAACCTGATTGTTTCTCCTCAGTGACCGCGGAAAGCGGTAATTTGACTCCTCTGCCTTTTCGGTTTTAAGAAGAATGCTATCCCAGAAAAGGCTGGTGTGCAATACCGTAGTATGTTTGTTGAGTTTTCAAAAAACCAACCAAAGGTGCCACCTAAGAAGCAAAAGAAATCATGAAAGAGCAAAACAAGCTACATTTCTTGTGAAAAGTAGAAAATATAAAAAGATAACCTCTTAAGACACAAGTGCTGAGGGCCAGTTCTTGGAATGAATCCGCAAGGGACTAAATTACAATAAACTAATAAATTCCAAGGATAAGTACCGAGCACCATTCCAGCAACTTACAGAGCAGCTTGGTGTTGCAATGACTGCAAGAAATATTCAATTATAAACAAAGTTTGCTCTTATGTCTTAGATTGAAGAAATAGGGGGAGATAAGCATTCATATCTGCAGTGGTAGATGATTCTGCCTAACTAACAGTATGTGCTTGAGTGGGTGAATGGGGAAAAATAAAATAAATGCTTCTCAAAATGAGCCTTCAGCAAGCTTATAGTCTCCAAGAAGGAGACCGTCTCCAATGGGGAGGAAAACCACTAACATATAACTCCTGGTCAGATACCGATATTTTGAAACCTGATTGTTTCTCCTCAGTGACCGCGGAAAGTGGTAATTTGACTCCTCTGCCTTTTCGGTTTTAAGAAGAATGCTATCCCAGAAAAGGCTGGTGTGCAATACCATAGTATGTTTGTTGAGTTTTCAAAAAACCAACCAAAGGTGCCACCTAAGAAGCAAAAGAAATCATGAAAGAGCAAAACAAGCTACATTTCTTGTGAAAAGTAGAAAATATAAAAAGATAACCTCTTAAGACACAAGTGCTGAGGGCCAGTTCTTGGAATGAATCCGCAAGGGACTAAATTAC
>JAMYXO010002395.1:0-24015 GCA_033310375.1 Conus canariensis | reverse complement strand
CACCAATAATTTACAAGGGGAGTCATTTTTTGCCCACAAAAAACTAACAAGTATGTGAAAATTTTCTCGACCATACAGACAGAACATTTGTAAATACGAAAATTTGCCCTATTGACTACATATTTCCCAATGAGATGACGAAAAAGTTTTGACCATTTCAGCCATGACATGTGTCAAGATACAGTGCCTTTTTAACAGAGCTTTCGCTTGGATGACTTTACAATTTTCTGACTTATTCCTCAGATGATCTTTGGGTGGGAAAAATAAATTTTTGGGGAATTTAATTGAAACAAATTTACCTTAAAGAGGCATTATTGTCTACAAATCGGGCGGTGAAAATCTATTACTGAAATTTTCTCTGAAATCCAGATACAAAGACTGATTGACATTTGCAATAAATGGGAAAGAAACCCTTTGTGCGGCAATGTTAAATGATGTGGGACAAAATCTCAAGAATGGAACCAAAACATATGGTTGGGAAGGGGGGGTCTATAAACTTTGATTTTGGTTTAAATAGTACCTTTTATTCACGAGGAAGGGATTATTCGTGGAAGACATGGTTTGATTAAATGAGATGGATAGATTGTGATCTCGCGTCGTAATCGGCGAAATGGAAACCAAAGGCCACCCCTGAAGTTTTTAAAAAGACTAAGTTCTGGAAAAGGTTACGTCTTTGTCATTTAAAGAAAATACATCTGAGGGGAAAAAGTTAAAAAAATTAAAGAAAGTTTGATTTATTATGACAATTAAAAATTCTGTACCAAAAATAGAACACACATATCTAGAAAATCAAAATCCTTAAACAACAACCCAAAATAATGGGCCCCAAGGGGATAAGAATATTCAATCTTTTTGCGCTACCAAATGTCCTCTTTCCTTCGATTAATTTTTTGGAAATTTTTTGTTTGCTGAAAGACCGGGTGAAACCTTTGTGTTTTTCTTTTAAATGTTTGTTTTTGTCAAGGAAAAGTTTTTTTGAAATTTTCTTTTGTTTTGTCTGTGAATTTTAACTTCACAAGAAATGAAGAATTTTTCCTTTCTTTTTTGACAACTTTTGTTTTGTAATTGGTAATTTACTGCAAAAAATTATGTTTTTCCGGAAACCCAGAAATCATTTACTAACCAACAAACGATTGAAGGAGGGGCTAAGGGTAATAATTGCTTCATCGGCAAATTTCATTGTTTTCGCTTTGGGACAAACTTAGTAGGGTTGTTTCCGGAATGGGTGAGGAGGCAAGGAAAGTGGGGGGGGAAAAAATTTGAAAAAAAGTTGGTTTAAAGGGACAATTCGGGGGGGGGGGAGGGGGACCTTTTTTTAATTAAAAAGTGAAAATGTTAAGGTATTTTGGGTAGTTTTTGGGGGGGGGGGGGGGGGGGGGGGGGGGGGCGGGGGGAAAAGGACGGTTTCAAGGTTTAAAGAGTGTAAAGAAATGGAAAATTAAAATAAAACTTTAAAAATAACCCAATATAAAGGCCAAGTTGACCCAATTATATTATTAAAAGTATCATGAACATGATCATGATAATTTGGTTTAATCAATTAATTGATGTTTTTGATGACAAGATCTTTACGTGTTCGGATTTTCCAAGCTGTTCCACCAGGTGTTGCAGGGGACGAAAAGGGTTTAATCCTAAAAGTACAGACATGTTCTAAGGATGTCTATTCCTAACAAAGAATTTCGAAAGAAAAAAAAAAAAAAAATTGGGGGAATTGTTCCACAAATTTTCTGAGAGGCCCAAAGGGGGTCCTTAAAATTGCCCTTTTTGGGTTCTTCCCCAAGGAAGTCATTGGGACGACCAAAAAGAAAATCCTCCAAATAGAGGGCCTTGGGGGAAAATTTTGAAGATAATTTTTTTTTCCTTTTGTGTTTAATTACACCCCTTGTTACCAAAAGTTTCCCTAAGGGTTTGACCAACCCAACACATACACAACACTAACAAAACACACCACAACAAGCCACCAAAGTGTGGCAAAATAGCCAACGCCGCCCCCAAACCAAACCCAACACAACAAAAACCAACAACACACAACCAACACCAAAATAAAAAATGTTTTTAAAATTTGAATCAAAAGAATTTCGAAAATCAATATAAGTTTCATTGTTCTGTTTTTTTTTTAAAAAATTTGAAACAAATTTTAGGGATTCATATGGAATCTGATGAGTTTCTTTTTTTATTTATAATTTTTATTGTAATTAATTTTTCTCAGAATCGATTTATTGCCTTTCCTTAAAAAAAAAAAAAAAGTGGCCTTCAACCTCCACTTTTGGAGTTTGGGGTCCCCCTCCTCGATTGGGAACTAATTTCCTTTTATCAGGCTTTTTTTGGGCCCGGACCCCTCCCCCATTTAGGGGCCAAGGTCTCAAAAAAAAATAAGGAAACACAGTAACTTTTCATTGAATAGATGCGACTGAATGCTCTTTATTTTTGGGCCATCTTAAAGTGTCGCACCTCCAAGTTAAAAGATATGGGAACTAATCTAAAGAAAATTTAGTGGAAGTTGGAATTTGACAGCGGGCCCTCTAAACTTCCTTAATGTACTGGTCCTTATGTATAAAACTTAGGTTTTTTGTCCTAACACCAAAAAAAAGCAGGAAGAATAGATGTCATGGTTTGATCTGGGTTCCATTTAAGGCGTGGTCAAATTAAAAAACGACTTTTCATCCTAAAATTTTTCAAAGGGTTCGGGCATTGAAAATTGTCCCACTGATGAAAGCAAAGTAGACTTTTGGTTGAAGACAAAATTTTTTGGTTAAATTTTGGGTCTTAAAACTTTAAGCGACCCGGTCTACGGGACGCCTTTTGTGACTGATTTAAACCAAAATAATTTACATGTGTTTGGCATGAAAAAATCGATGAGTCACTGGTAGGATTTTCCACTGTTAGCTCCCCGTTTAAGAGGGGAAGGAAAAAAACACCTCAAAATGTAGTTCTATTTGGGTTTTGAATCCCCAGTAACACACTTGTGTCTTGGTTGCCCCCATTGCCTTTTGGATTTAGTTCTTTCCAGTATTGGATGGTTCTCCTTTTTTGGCGGAACTGGAATTAATTAAATTTTTTCAGCAGACTAGGATGGGACTAAAACCTTTTTGGGGAAAATTTGGTTAAACTAACTTTCCAGCCGGGAAAATAAGGGGGTTAATAATTTTCCCGCAGAAAAAAGGGATAGTACTCCCTCTTCCACGGTACCTACCCTTTTAGAAAGGAACAACCTTTCCCATAAAAAAAACCTTTGGCAGTAACTAACTCTTTCTTCCAGGGAACTGTTCATTGTGGGGCCCTCCATACCATGTCCTTTTTTCCTTGTGGCCCAATGTTAAAGTAAAGGTTACCCCGTGTGCCTGAATGTAGGCTTTGCCCCCCAAGTGAACCACCGTGTGTGTGTTTTCAATTTTGATGTTTTGGGGAACACGACTGCTTTGTGGGTGAAATGAACAACTGCCAGCCCCAAAACCCAAGAGGAGAAATGGAGCCCAGTCAAAACCAACAGTAAGGGGTTTAAAATTCCCTTTCAGTAAACGCCAGGGAAAACCCCCCTTGGGGGGAAGAGGGAAGTCCGTTTTGTTTTAAAAAACCACAAACCATACTGGGCCAGCTAGCTAAATTCCCTTTTAGACCCAAAAAAACCCCTTTAAGGCTTGCTTTGAAACTATTTTGGGGTTGAGCGTGGTTTTGCCCTGTGCCCTTTTCAGCCTTTAAATTTTTACACTGTTTGCATTTTCCCAATTCCCCCAAAAGGGTTTTCCCCAAACCCTCGGGAAAGAGGGTTTTGGGTCCCTTCCCAAAAGGGGTGAGGGGCCCCCAAAAAGGGGGTTCATAAAACACCATAATTTTAAACTTTAAAAAATTTTTTTCCATGATCTAAATGTTCATTTTGGGGAGAGTGCATTCTTTACAGGTCCCTTTGGAAAAGACCTGAATTCTTCTGTTGGGGGAGCCAGTCACCCAAACCCAAAGTAAGTAGGGAAAAAGGGAAACACAATTTTCGTCTTTTTCAATTTCAATCAAATAAAAACCCAAACCCAAATAAAAATCAAAATCATCTTTGTTATCTGGGGAAGAGAAACTAAAATGGGGGTCGAAACACGTGTCCATTAAAAACCCGCGCTGAAATATGAATCTTGAAGGCATTTAAAACTGCCTTAAAAGTACACGGCATATGAAGGCTTTTTCCTTTCTTCCTGTTGCCCCTAAATTGGGGGCTCTGTGTCTGCTTCTGTACAGGGAAAATTGGGGCATTCACCCTTCTTTTGGGTCTGATTGGCATATGTATATATATATAAATAAATATATCTTCTGTACAGGGCATAGTGAAGGCATTCCCTTTTCCGGGTTGGTTTTTTGCTCTGTTCTCTGCTTTTCTTTTTCCACGGACACGTTTTTGTTTTTCCTCCACACTTCACAGCTGATTGCGTCAAGTTATAAATTTGAAGCACCACCACGGGGGTTCCCCCCCCACTGGGGGGAAAGAGAACTAAAAAAATGGGCCCTTCGGGCTCCCCCGGGCTCCCGCGTTGCTCCGCCGGCTTACCCAAATTCCTATTTTATATTTTCTCTAATAGTAAAAAATTTTAAAAAAACATACAAATGTGTAGGATTTTTTTCCTTTTTTTAAAACACAAATTTGGGAAAAACTTTTGGGGAACTTAAGTTTTTGTTTAAAACCTTCTTTTTTTTCTTGATAAAAAAACATCATTTTAACGCTTTCTTTCACAAAGGGTAAAATAAAATTTCTGCAAAAACTTTTTCCCCTCTGGCCGCATTCCGATTACCTCTGGGGTTTTCTCACTTGAAAAAACCCCTATGGCGCCCGGGGGGGCCCCCAAGTCAGACCCAGAGGGTCCCCGTAAACAGGCCAGATGTGAAGGGGTTTTGAGGATTAGGGCCTCTCTACTTGTTTCCCTTTTTTCTTTTTGTCTAATTTGGGGCAATCCCCCCCCCCCCAATTTTTAAGGGGGCCCTTCCCATACCCGAAACCAGGGCGACCTTTTTAGGTTTACGGTCGTTCAAGCCGCGCCAGTGACCATTTTTGGGGTTTTTAGGGGCGTTCAAAGCCCCCCAAATGCCCCAATACAAAAGTGGGAAGGATAAATTTTGGGGGCAAAAAAGAGGGAAAATTTTTGACTTTTTAAATTTCCCAAAGACAAACCAAGTATTTAAAACTACCGCAGGCATATCCTCAATTTGTTATCTTAAAGTTTAATTTTAACTGACACAAACAAACGCTTTACTTTTAAACATGGTGTCTACTTCCTAGGGAAAAGTTGTTTTTTATTTTTTTAAAAAAAACACCAAAAGCTAAATAACAAAGTGTATTTTAAACATTACTTTTGGGCCACTACTTTTTAATAAATTTTTTTTTTTAAATGCTTTTAGATTTAAATTAAAAATGCAGATTTTAATACATAAAATTGGGAAAAAGTTTAAATTTTGGGGTGGGAATTTAGCCGCCTAAAAAACAAACCCCCCGTACCGGCAAACGCCTCCCCAAAAACGACGCCGGGGGAAAAACCCGAAAAAATTTATAAAATTTGCCGCGTGACGGCCTCCCAGTAAAGGGGAGCCCTTACCCCCGTTATGTGTAACCGACACAAACCCAAAGAAAAACAGTGCGAGGGCTTCAACCGGAAATTTTATGCATTTGGGTAAGCCGTGACCTAAAATTTAAAGTAGAGTACAACAAAAAGGGAAAGGCAAACCCTTCAAAAGTGAAGAGGGATTTGTCCCCCCGGAAAAAGAATGTAACAATTAATTGGGGTTTTAGAAAAAAATCGGTTAAACAAGTTCTTCCCCCAAGTTTTTTAACCCAAGTTTTTATTCAAGTTCTATTAAAGTTTTATTCAAGTTTTTTTTTTTTTAAGTTCTTAACAAGTTTTTTATTCAAGTTCTTTTTCAAGCCCTCGTCAAGTTCTTAAAAAGTTCTTTTTCCCAAGTTTTTATTATTCAATTTTTTAAATTCAAGTCGCCCATTAAGTTCTTATCAATTTGTATAAAGTTTTTAATCAAGTTTTTTTAAAATTTTTAATTAAGGGGTCGCATAAAGTCGTTATCAATTTTCTTTTTCCCAAGTCACTTTTAATTTTTATTAAGTTTTTTGAAATTTTAAACTGAAATATCAAATGGATCAAAATAGAGTTTTTTGGTTTTTGGGGCAGTTTGGTTTTCTTTTTTGTTCAGTTTTTGTATTTGGGTGGCTGTAAATTTTTTTGATTTGTTTTGGGTTTTTTTGCTGTCTTTCTTTAATGTTTTTTTTAAACGTAAAAAACCCCACCCCCCCCAAACAGCAATGACCCCAAAAAAATCCCAAACCCTTTTTTAAAATCCAAAAAACCCTTTAAGATGTTGGGGGAACTTGAAACAACTTGTTTTTTTGTTGTGGCATTTGAAAAAAAAGGTTTGTTTTTTTCTTTTATGATTTATATGTTGTAACCTAATTTTTCTTTTTTTTTTTTCCACTCTGCTTTTTTTTTTCCCGCTTCAACGCCCCCCAGGTTTCCCTTTTAAACGGGTCACTTTTCTCCATCGGGTATTTTCTGATTCTCTGGCTCGGTCTTTTTTAAGGGAAATAAAATCTATATGTTAAAAAAGAATTAATCCCATTTACTGGGATAAACAATTTTTCCAAAAATTCTGAAATATAGACCCAACCCTAGAGACTCAAAAGTTTTGTTAAAACGGGATCCTGCGTTAAATCTACTTAAAATCTTTTTCAAAAAACAATGGGCGCAAATCTAAAACGAGTTTAGTGTAAAAACCCTAAGAACAGTTTTGTCCGACACTTTTGACCTTTCCCTTGCCCCCAGTTGATTTCAAAACCGTTGTGATACTTTAAAAAATGCTTGTGGCGACTTCTTTTGGAATCTGTTTCAAATGCGAATTCATTTCCGAGGTACTGTTTTTTTTTTTTTCCCCAAACGCCGCCAAAGAATCCCAGCCTTTCCTTTTGGCGCATAATAGTTGGTCTTTCAATTTGATTTTTTTAAATCATAAGTTCAGGAAGTAAATCATCGCAGTTCTGTTTTTTTAATAATAATTTTAATTTTTTTTTTTTAAAAAAGACACCGAAAAAAACTGTTCCCAAACCCCGTATACCTTTCTGTTTTATTGAGGTCAAAAGTGTAGGATAAAAAAAATGCTTGGAAAAAGTTTTGTTAAGAAAAACCACAGACCCTGGCAACCCTGGGATTTTGAAGCCCTCAGCAAAAGTTGTTTGCTGTCTTTTACAGTTTTCTTTTTGGCTAGGGAAAGACTTTCTATTAAAGAAAAGGAAAATAATTCCAGAAAATATAAAATAGGGGTAAAAAAAATTACATTTTATAAAAAGGGGTTTCCCCACTCGTAATGATGAAGGGGCCGCAGTGGTAACGCGCTTCCCTTTCAGCGGAAGAAAATTTAAACGCTTTTAATTTAAAACACAAAAAAACCAAATGAAAAGAAAAGGACAAAACCCGAGCTATGGAGCAACTAGCCGTGCACAAGACCCCTTTTGAAAACAAAAAAATGGAGCATTTTAGATTTTATTAAGGGAACAGACTTAAAAAAAACGGGCCCCTGCAGTTCCCAAAATTTAAAAAAGTTAAACCAAGGCAATAAAAAAAATATTTTTTTTAAAAAACAGGCAAACAAGTTGAAACTTTGGGGCCCCCCCCAAAAATTCAGCAAATTTTTACCCAACCCCATCAAAAAAAACCAAAAAAAGCAAGAAATATTGTTTATTGTTTTTGGGTTTAATGACCGTTGTGAATTTTTTTTGGCACATAATTTGGCTGAAAAAAAAAAAATTGAAAAAGACTATTATTCCCCAAAAAGGATTTTGGAAGGGAATCACTGCAATTAAAAAGTTAAGCCAAGCAGGGGGGAGTCAGTGAACAAAAAAGCAAAAAAAAGGTTATCTAAACAAAAATTTGGGCCCAAATTTATCTACCAGGGGCCTAAACGAAAACAGGCCCAAACACTTTGGAAAATAACCCCAAAAAACGCCCACCCATAAAATTTGGACCTTCTATATTTCCCCCATAAACGATTGAGGGAAAAAGTTTTAAAAGTACCACTTACAGCCCCCCTTGACAAAGTTTAAAGATACAAAGTGGGAACCATTAACACAAAAGGGGGGGGGGTTTCTTTTTGGCTGTTGCTGTTGCTATACAGCGATATACCAACGGGGGCCCCTTTTAATTTTATCCTGGGCATGTTTCAAGTCGATGACGGAAAAAAAATTTAAAGGCAAGTGAATCAATTATTGTTAAAAAAATTGATTTTAGAAATTAAAAGAGGCATTCCAGGAGTTTTAAAGATCACGGTTTTTTGGTTGAAAACTTTAAAAAAACAGTTATCTAAAA
The DNA here is from genome assembly GCA_033310375.1 of Conus canariensis. Lineage (NCBI taxonomy): Eukaryota > Metazoa > Mollusca > Gastropoda > Neogastropoda > Conidae > Conus > Conus canariensis. The sequence goes on along the minus strand of JAMYXO010002395.1, from coordinate 15,676 downwards.
GACTTTTCTCCAAACCAGTATAACAGAGAGCTGATTGAAAAATTCTCCCCAACACAGAAAGGGTTAAAAAGACTCCCCTAAATTTTTCGCGCAATAAATAATGAAAAATTTTTAAAGGGGGCTAAAACCAGTAAAAAAAAAACAATAAAAACCCCAAACGAATAAATGTTTTTGAAAAAGTCTTCATCCAGAAAAACTTTTTAAACCTTTTGGGTTTTTAAAAGGGTGGGGATCCCTTTTAAATTACCGGGAGAAGGGGAAAGGGGGGACACTCGCATCAGGGAACAGATCCAGTTTGGAGTTTTGACCCCTTTGAGAAAAAAAAAATTTTGGGAAAAAATCCCCCCGTGTTTTATTTACGAAAAAACCGACACAAAAAAACGACCAGCCCCCCGAAGATCTTTTGTGAAGGTAAAAACTGCAGAAAATCCCCCCCCCCCAGACCAGTTCCATGGGCTTGGGTTAATTTGGGGCAAATACATTTGAGTTAAAAAATGGAAGCTCAAAAAAAAAAAGAGTTTTTAAAAATTTAAAAACGTCCAATTATCTGTTATAATATTATTATAAAAAAAAAATTTTTAAGAACATTGACAATTTTTATGCAAAAAACACCCAGAAAAACGCTTACTCCCCCAACCCCTAGTTTCCCCTGATATTTTGAAAATAAAAAAATCAAAATCTTGAAATGATAAAAAAAATTGAAGCACATTTAGCAGTAAGAATGGAAATAATAATGATTTGGCTAACTGGTTTAAATGATATAGTTGAGCTTTGAAAACATTTTGGACCAACAGAAACCCCAAGAAGACATATGAATTAACTTTCCCTCCAGTCCCCAATTTGAAAAATAAAAACCCTTGGATTAACAAATACTCTTTTTGTGTTGTTCTTTAAAGGACCTTTTTTGTTAAAACCCGGGTTGTGTTGATCTCATGTAAAATTAGTCGTAGTTTTTAACTTTTGTAAATGATAAAAAAGCCCTTTTTATTGAACAATGTCCTTGTAGTTGTCATGTTTATTTTTTGACTGCAAACATGCGAGTTTTTTTCCCTTTTGTTTTTTAAAAACATTTTTTTTTTGGGGCTAGCAAGACTGTACTTTTTCGCCCTTTAAAACCCAAAAAAAAAAACCCCTTTGTTTCAAAACCTCCAGATAATTCTCCTTCTTTCCAAACCTAAAACCTTTTTTTTTAAAAAAGGGAATTGCAAAGGTGAATCTTTAGGGTAAAAGATGTTCGAACCATCCGGCATCCCTTTTTTTGCTACTTCAAAATTCCATGTCTTTTTTAAAAATCTTCAGGGGGATGCGATTCCCAAAGGAATCTGTACTGTGAAACAAAACCCCTGGACTCTGGATAAAAGGGTTTAAAGTAGTCGTAAAGAAATTCAAACTTCAAAAAGCTTCGACAGCTCAAAAAACGAAAAACCCAATAAAACAGGTTTGCCCAATTTGCCCTTTTCTTTTTTTCATCATTATTCCAAAAAGTGATCAGGGAAATTTTCTAAAGTTTGGTAGTTGGGTTTTGACACCGGGTTTAATTGCCTCGTTTTCTTTAGGGGAACCAATTTTAACCATTTTTGCGCTTGTGGGGGTTTTTCCCCCATGGCCCTTTCCCAAAAACCCGGCTGTTTTTCATCACTTGAAAAAGTCTTTTTTCTAAAGCATTGCGGTTTTTAGTTCTGGATCAGTGTTCTTCATGATGTATGGTTTCATAAAACTGTTCTTGATCAAATCCAATTAACGATGAATTTCTGTTAACTTTAAAAACCATTTTCTTAAAAAAAATTTGGAGAAGTCTGTAATAAACAACAAAATTTTTTTTTTGTCACGAAGTTAGGCACAATTTTGGGGGTTTTCTGTCATTGACACTTTTTAGGGTTTCTCCCGCAAATTTGGATAGCCCATTATGGAAATTTCATGAATTTCATGAGGAAAATTCTAAAATAAAACTTCTAGAATAAACCCCCGGGTTGATAAGCTTCTAGACTCTAAAGCCTTTTTAAAAAAAAAATTTTGAATGTCTTTTACACCTCCTGTGTACTTTTTTAAAGTTACGAAGGAAGGGGATTGACTCATCCCCAACCTTTAACGTTTTTTTTTGAAATCTAAATACATAAAAAGGGTTAGAAGTTTTTATTTGGGATCATTTTGTCTAGGTATTTTTTTTGTTTGTTTTCCCAGTAATGGTGAGACGCCATACAAAATTTCCGCCCCGCAACCCTTTTTAAAACCCAATTTTAAAAGCTTTGGGTTTGGGTCAAAAACAACAGGTAAAATCGAAACCCCAGAAAAATTTTTAAAAAATGCGTCCCAACCATCCCAGGCGCGGGAAATATAATGCGCGGGAAAATCAAAGCCCAATAATTTTTAAATTGCAGGTCTTTCTGAAATTTTTCCCAAGGATTTTCCGCCAACAAACGGGAAATCCCCCAAATTAAAAAGGAACCCGAAAGTCTCCCATTTTTTAGGGCCCCTAATTTTTGCCACGTTTCCCTTGAGAAATAAGAATAAAAGAATCACGATGTCCTTTTCCCTTAAAAAACAAAACAAAAAGAAACGCCCCCTTTAGGGGGAAAGGGCTGTCTCCCCCCCCCTTTTTCCAAGCTGTTCATGTCTCATAAGGAAAAAACCCCCTTTCTAATCACCGTTGGGTAAAAATTATTCTTCTGTTTTTGGAAACAGGTTTTTAAAATGATCCTGCTAGGACTCTAATATCCCATCAGGTGTTGCATAGAGTCATAAAAAGATAAATTTTTTTAAAGTGAAACAAAAATGTATTTTCCCCTGAGATGCGCAATGCATGACACCCTAAAAACCCGCTATTTTAAAGGGCTTGCAATTTTAAGATGAGAATCGTAAACCTCGCGGGGTTATAAAAGGGAATATAGGAAGTCTCCAAGTCCGGGGATCAAACTTTAGTTGAAAAATTGAAATTTTTTAGGGTGCTGCTCCTCTAAATTTTCCCCGCTAATTGGATCATGATCTTTTTATGTTGGGTTTAAATTTTTTAGGTTTAAAGTTTAAAAACCCAAATCCAAAAAGTGGGGTGGCTGAGTAATAGCGATCTTAAATTTCTTTCAAGGGAAAAAAAATTTTTTAAAATTTTTTCAAAAAAAAAAAAAAAAAAAAAAAGGACTAGTTTTTTAAAAAACGGGGAAAATTACAAACTTCTTGAAAGCTTTTTAAAAAAGAAATTTTTGCTGCAGGGTTTGGTCCTTGTAAATTTTTGGCTTTGAATTTAAACCACGACCTGAAAACAATGAAGGAAAAAAGGGAAACAAATCTGGTGGAATTTTTTTTCATTAAAAACGGTTTTTGGAAAAATTTTTTTGGGGGGGTCCTTCAAAAGGGAAAAAAAGGGCAAATTCAAAGTCGGAAAAAACAACGTATGGAGACCCTGGATTTTTTTTTGTAATTCTTAAAACTAACCTTACTCCCTTCTCTTGGCATAATTATTTCGAAATTGCAGCCCAACTGGACTGAACAATTTTTTTACATGTTCGCTCGCAGCTTGAACGGACGGAATTCTTGTTAAAATTTTTTTTACAAAATTTTTTGTTTGCTAGTTGTTTTGAAAGTATGCATTTGAAAATAAACCCCTTTGGTGGGGGATTAAAAGTGTAGTGAACCCTTTAAAGGGTTTTGAATTAGGATTAAGTCCATGAGTTTTTTTTGGTTCGCCTATTGTTGGACTGTTTTTGATACTCAAATTGGCAAAGGTTGGTTTCTTCGGGCCCACGGTATACTTTTAACATTTTTTGGGGGGAAATTCTGTTTTCAAACTGATCAATTTTGTTTTACCCCTTTAATGGGAAAGGTGAGCCCCCTCAAATTTTAAAAATATTGCCCCAAAATTGATAGTTAGATACTCTCTCTGCTTTTTTTTGGTAAAAAATGCAGCCTGGGCAAGAACGCACCACATAAAACTTTTTGTCGTCTGAATTCTTTATTTTTCAGAACTGCTCCCCTTTGAAACTAATGTTGGAGGCGGGAAATGAAAGGCCCTTGCCTACAATCGGTTTCCATATTTAGCCTTTTAAAAATTGATGTCAAGGACTTCACCCTCTGCCAACCAGAGCCTCTCTTTTTTAGCTGCTTCAGAGGTTTCATTAAACGGGTGTAAAAAGTTAAATTCCCAACCGGGTGTTAAGTCATTAAAAAGGAAAAAATAGTCTGCTTTTTAATTGGACCCAGACTTTAAAATTTTCTTGTTTTTTGTTATTTTAGTCAAATTAAAACAAAACCCTTATTTAATGGGGGTTTATTGTTATTTTTATTTGGGAAAATTTTTGGGAAAATACATTTTACAACGTTTTGCCTGTACGTTTTTTGGGGATCAATAACTTCAAAAAAACGCCCTCATTTAAAGCCTTTTGAAAAACGCTCTTCCTCTTCCATTGTTTTAAAACCAAGTTTAAAAATGTCATATTTTCTTAATCCATGTTGAGCTTTTTTTCTAATCAAAATATTTTTTTAAAAAATTAATTAATCAATATCAGAGGCCCCTTTTTGTGTTGGGGGACTCATAAACAAAGTATAAACCCCTTTGGGTTTTTAATGTGATCTGTTTAAAAACAGATTTTTAATGTCTCTTTTTATTTTTTTAAAACTTTCCCTTTTTTTATCTGGTCGGGTTTTGGTTGTTGAAAAAAATTGCCCTTGCTTTTTTTAAAAGATAAAAATTTTTTTGTTTTTGTACCCTCAAAATCACCCCGTAGCCCGACTAAATTCTTAATCCGGATTTTTCGAGTCGGCAAGTCCCTTTACCCTTTTTAAAATTTTAAAGGGAAAACTAATTTTAAGCGTTTTTAAATTAAAACCTACAGTGTGCTTTTGGAGTTTAGCTTTTTTTTTTTTGGCTGACAGCATTTACGGGCCAATGAACCCCGGGCCCAAGATTTAAAGACAAACCGCCTAGGAAAAGCCCCGGGTTTGAAACCTACGCCTGTTGCTAAGAGACCTACACTTTTTCCCCGGCTGTAGAGAAATAGTGATCAAATGCTCCAGTTTTAAAAAATATGAAACGCATTAAAGGCACCCAAAAAACCCTTGGTTTGGGGTTTTACTGTATTTTGAAAGGTCCTGCTCTTTTTGGGGTTTGCATTTGTGTTTGTTTGTTAATCTGGGAAAATTTTTTTTGTCTACAAACAACAGGTTGCCTACTACTCTTCTTTGGGCACTTTTGGGGTAAAAACCCGAACAGGGCATGCTTTTTTTTAAAAAAAAAAATAAAATTTTGTATTGGGGTATCTTTTAACTGTTTTTCTTGAATATTCAGCTGCGCATCATATATTAAAAACAAATTAAAATTTAAATGGGGTTTTTTCACTTCCCCTTTTTTTTTTTACAAATTTTAAGGGTTTAAATTTCGTCTTTTTTTAAAAGTTCCCCCAAATCCCAAAGGGAAATGATTTTTCCTCTGTCACCTTAAAGGGAAAAACCCTAAACCGTAAATTTTGTTTTTAAAAAAATCATCAAATCTAAAATTATGAAGTGTAGTTTTTGGACACAAGAACTCTGTTGGGGCCTTTTTTGCCTCCCCCCCCCCCAAAAAAATTTTCTTATTTCGTCAAAAAGCGATAAGGTTTAAGCCCAAATGTAGATTTTGGGTTTGGACTGGCCCCCAATTGAACATTGTCCCTTTTGTTATTTTAGGGTTAAAAAAACTTTTCGTTTGTCCCCTTTTGTAAAGGTTTTTTTTACTTCACACAGCAATTTAAAAAACCCTTTAAACGATCTTGCTGGGCGTAAACTAAAAATTCCCTATTGTGTCTGCCTGTTTTTAGTATATTTAAAATGAAGAATTAATTTCGTATTTTTATATTGCTAATTTTGGGCTGATACTTTTTGCTCAATCAGCCTTGCTAAGTTAGGATCGTTTTAAAAGTAAACAAACCCAAAAAGATGTTAGGGGAAAGCGTACTTTTTCATCTTTTTACTGTAGATTTAATTTAAAGCGATTTTTATTTTATTAAAAGTTAGTTCATTATGTCAATCTGCTTTTAAAAGCCCTTGGGAAAATATGGGCAGGGGCCCCTTAAAAACTAAAAATCCCAAAGGGGTTTGGGAAAAACGATTTTTTCCGCCCTAAAAATTTTCAGCTTTTTTGGGGTTTTTGCCAGATGCAGCATCATCGCATTTCTTTCTGTGTTTTAGTGCTTCAAACACTTTTGATTCCTTTAAAGCGAGGTCACCCTTTCCTTCGCGGTTAGCCCTAGAAACCCCAATAAAATTAAAATAGTCTGCATTGTGTAAAGAAAAAATTTTTTTGCCCCTCAAGTTTTATAGAAATTTTCTTTTAAAGATTGCCCGTCCCCGGGTTTTTGTACAACTGTCCTGTTTGCGTCTGTGCCCGATTCGAGTTCTTTTTTTTGAAAAATAAATCGGGCAAAAGGGCCCGGTACAAAACCTTTTTATCGCCCAAAGGGCTGGAAAATTTAAAAAGTAAGAAAATTTTATCTGAATCAATAGTAGATGGATTATTTTTGGGAAAAATAAAATTTTGCTTTTTCCCCTTTACGCCAAAAGGGCCTTTTTAGTCTTCTATGTGGGCAAGGGAAAAAAACCAAATTTTCTTGTTTCCCTTTTTTTTTTAAAAAAACAAAAAAAAAAGTTTAAATTTTTTTTAAAAACTGGGGAGGGGATTGAAAAAATTTTTTTTGGGGGGTGTTTTTGATCCTGGAGACGACATGGTGAAAAAGACTCCTTTGAAAACACCCTTTCCCAAACATTTCGGCGGTGAATTAACAAAAAAGTAAGGTCAAATCTTTTTAAACAAAGTTTAGGCCAAAAACCCCCCCGAATTTATAGACCCCAAAAGTTTTGAAAAAAAAAGATGACCAATTTTTTTGGGGAAAAAAGACGAAGGACAACTTGTTTTAGTTACAACTTTAAAACCCGACTCATCAAAGGGTTTTTTTAAAAAAAAAAGTACAATTAGGGCAAAGGCCAAATGTGGCGAACCCAAAAAAACCTTGGCAATTTCTAAACCAAAAAATTTGATAGGGAAGCAGTTTTTCTAAACTTTTAAAAAACACAAAAAACTCCCAACAGATTAAACCCAAAAACAAAACCCTGGAACTTAAAGATTTTAAGGGCCCCAAAAGCAGGGCGAAAAAATAGAAGCGAAAAAACCCGTTTTTTCAGGGAAAAAACGTTTAAAAAAATATCACGATTCCCCCGCTACCTAGGGGAAAAATAACGGCCCTTTTAACAAGTTTGAGAAACATCCCGAGGGAAAATTAAAAAACAATTTAGCAAAACTGGGGGAACTAAAATGGGGGAAAATTTTAAAAAAAGAAAAAGAAAAACTAGTTGAGGTGATGACCCCCAACTTAGGACCCGGTGTTAAAGAAAGAATAAAAACAAAGACTAAAAAAATCTTGAACAAGGGGAAAATCAGAAGCTAGAAGTGTTGTCTAAAACCGAGAAAAAATTACGAACTCAAGTGAGCAGAATAATGAAAACTAACCAAAGGGAAAATTTTAAAATGAAGACACAAAGTTAGCAGAAAAATAAGAAAAACTGTTTTTGAGAGCAAAAGGGGTCCCATTAGCAAGGGTTTAACAGCCTTAGGATTTGCAATTTTAAGTTTTTCCCCCCCTGGTGTTTGGGTATTACAGGGGCGGTGGTGGAGGAGCAGGCCCCCAGGACCACCATCAAATTTAAAACAGGGGGAAAAAAAAAAAAAAAAAAAAAAAAACTTGATTTATCTTTCAAGTTTATTAAAAAAAATTAAACCCCTAAGGCCATAGACTCTTTACCTGGATATTAAGGGGGGGTCGTTAGCTGGTTTTGTCTGCCCCCAAATAAAGAATTTTGGGTTTATGGGTGAGCACTTATGGACATTAGTTGTCTTTTTTAGTTGGGTTACTTATAGTAAATAAAGACCAAGTAATTCCCCCCCCAGGGCAGTTAACCAATAAAAAAGTGTGTCCTTTTCCCTATTTATGGCATTAAAATTTTTGGGACCACAGGGATTGGAGGGGGGTTTTTAAAAGGGGGGGTTGGGGGGGGGGTCGGGGGTTGGTGGGGGTTCCCCTTTTTTTTTAAAAATTTTCTATTTCTGGCTTAGAATTTATGGCTTTTTTTTTTTTTCCCACCTTCTTTCATTGCCAGCCCCCAAGGGTTTCATTTTTATAGTTTATTATTGTTCCTATCCCCCAAAATCTGAGGTCAGAAAGGGAGCATGTAAAAAACCTTTCCAACGGCGAAGTCTACTTTCGATCTTGCGTATTGCAAAACATTTTGGTCCCCCTTTTTAAAACTTTTTAAGGGGAAATCAATTGCAGGGAAATTTAAAAGAAAACCCTAAAATTTGCAAAAAACTGTTTTTTGGGGGGTCAAAGCCAGAGAAGGTTAAAATTTTGTTTGATCTCGTTTGTGCTTTCGAACCTAAACCCAAAAACCAAAAAATAAATACGAATAAAAAGGGGCGGGTTTTTTTTTCGTTTTTATTTTCCCCCTTTTGGGTTTGGGCCCCTTTGAGGGATCCCCAAAATTTAAAAGTTGTCGATGCTGTTTTTATGCTCTTTTTTTCCCCTATGGACCCCAGGTGAAAAAGGTTTTTGCCTGAAGAGAAAGATGTGTAAGGAGGATTTTCCCAAACATAGTTTATATTTCTATGAAAGGGGGGCCCCCAATAAGAGTGCCTAAAACCCTGATTAAGATCCAACTTTTGTCTAAAGTCTGTCTTTGGGTCAATTTCAAATTCGTTACAGATTTCCTTTTAAAAGCCTTGTAATCTATTCTGTTGCTGAAAGGATTAAACGTTTTGTCATTTTTGGGAATGGCGCTTTTCAGTTCAATAAAATTTCGCTGAAGGGGTAAAAAAAATGAAATCTATACACTGACCTCACCCAAAAGGTCAGGATGATTTAAAAAGATCACCCAAAGACAAAACCCCCCCCGTTGATGCGCAAAAACACAGCAAAGTTTAAAATGGTTTTTGGTTAAAAATGCATCGGAAAGACTAAAAACCCCACTTTCGCGAAATTTGTCTTTTTTTAATAGGAGGGTTAAAATAAAAGATCCCAAAGGAGTTTCTAAAAAATTTACTTGAAAAAGGGTCAGAAATGAGGTTTACAGAAATGTCAAGGGTGTCAGTTTTTTTTTTTTTAAAAAATTTTAATTTTCGGCCCCACAGAATATTTTGATTAGTATATTTGGGAAAGGGACTCATTTTTAAATTTTTTTTTAAAAATGTTTGTAACCCAAAAACAACTCAAGCCCGCCTTCGTTTTTTTTGAATATCTATTTATAATAATGCGGGAAAAAAAACCCAAAAGGGGCGCCCCCCCATGAAAAAATTTTTTCAAAGTGTATGGTTTTTAAAATACCCGAAATCCCAAAGGGGAAAAAATAAAATTAAAAAAAATTTTATAATAGAGGAAACTTAGTCAGCCAGGTTTTTAAAACCCTACCTTATGGGGTTTTTTTCGGGTTTTGCTCGCTAAAAGAAACAATGAGAAATTCGACCCTTACTCTCAAACTTAAACCCAAAGCAAATTTGAAAATAAAGTTGCAAATTTAAACCTGAAGAAGAAAATAGACCATTACCCTTTTTTATGTAAGCTTTGCTAAAATGTTAGGCTTTGCAACTGACAATTTTTAAATTTTAAAAATTTTCAAACCAGACAAACTTCTTATGAGGGAGAATATCCCCCTCGATCTTGGGATTACATTCATTACTCTATGTTTTATTTGGGCGAGCTGAGCACTGATGAAAAAATTATATTATGGAAGGCCCTCAACTGTTTTAAGAGCTCTTCCAGCAGGAAAAATGCATATTGCGATTAGAAAATTTTAAAAAATTCTCCCAAAATTTAAAAGTTTAAAAAAATTTGCTTGGGGAGGGTCAGATCATTAAAATAAAGATCACAGATAAAAAGGGAAAGTCGTGGAAATTTTGATAACCTTCCCATTGGGTTTTTGAAATAAAATAATACGTTTTTTTAAAAAAAAGGCACGTGGACCCAAAAAATCAGGGGTTACCCTTTCGGCCGAGAGGTGTTAAATTTAGAATTAAAAGGGCCTTGCAGACGTTGAGGACTTTGAACAAAAACGGTGAATAGGCCTTTGGAAAAGGTTTTTTTAGTACACTTTAAAAATGGTTATTTATAAACGCCCAAAAAGGTTAGCGACAGCAAAAGGGTTTTCCCAAACTAGAACAACTACGCAATGTAAGGCAAATATTTGGGGGCCCGTATGGGAAAATAAAAAAGTTCGAAAAAAATGGGCAAACAAAGGCACTTTGAACCCTAATTTTGAATGGGGCAAAAAAAATTTTAATTCTTAAACCCCTTTACATTTTTTGACCGTCAAAAAATTTCAAAAAAAAGCATTGAACCTGGCCCTTTACATGTAAGTCTTATTCCCGAGGGGCAACAGTCGGGAAAAAGATCGAAATAAAGCCGTTTGGGGACAAACAGAAAATTCCCCCACAGAAGAGAATCCCTTTTAAAAAAAAAGCTTCTACAAAAATTTCGTTCAATTTCCCCGCACAAAAAAAGAGGAGACACGTTTTACAAAGGGAATTTAAAAATTTAAAATTTTTGCTTAAAAGATGAGGCAGAAATGGAGCTCTGGGGGTCAGTGACAAACTTATGGAAAAAAAAATCTTTTTTAGGGGGCCCAAAAATTAGCGTTGACCCAAAAAAAAAAAGTTTACTGTCGTTGTTCTTTACAAAAGGCGAGGATTTAAGGTCATGACAAAAGCAACCAAAATTGAATTAGTCAAAAAAAACGATCCCCTTTCAGAACGAACTGGGTTAATCTTACACATTTGGCCCCTTTTAGGTTTTTTTTTTTTAACGAACAAGTTTTGACAGAGGTTTGGGTAAAAAAAAAATAACTGGATTTGATTAAATCTGGGTTTTTAAAAATATGGAGCAGAAAAAACTTTTGGGGCAATGCCGATGTTAAAAAATTTAGACAAAAACCCCTCATTGTTATTGGGTTTGTGGACAACCCGGTTTTTGGAAAAAAAATATTTGTCCTCGACCCCATTACAAACATTTAAAAGGGTTTAAAAAATTTTATAAAATTTAAATTTCTGTCCAACACTCAAAAAGGAAAAAAAAGCATATCCCCGAAGAAGGGTTTTTATGGACGGATGATGAAATCTATTTTTTTGATTCCCAGCAAAAAATTGGGGTTTAGTGTTTAGAAAATTTTTTTTAGACAGTCTAAAAGGAACAAAACAATATTTTTTTATAGATGATTGTTCAGCAGAAAAGGTATAGTCAAAAAAAAAAACACTTTTTCAAAACTGCTTTTTGTGGAAGACATGCTGGGATAAGTGTGGGATTTTATGTCGAAATTTAATCAGTTTTAAAAGTTTTTGGAAACAATTAAAGACAGTGGTTTTATTCCACATGAAAAAGATAGGGGACGCATTTGATGAATTTTATGAAAGAAAAAGATGTTATTGAAGCGATCAAAAAAAACGAAAAGGGTTAAGCAAAAAAAAAAAAGTCCCCCAAAAAATTTTTTTAAATTTGTTTAAAAACAGATAAACCTACACATTATGTATGTTTTTAAAGGGGTTTTACCCCAATTTGAGTAAATATAAAAAAAGGGCTTTTTGGGTTAAACCGGCGGAGCAAAAGCGGAGCCGGGGGAGCCAGGGAAAGCCTTTTTTTATAGTTCTCTCGGGCAAAAACCCACGGCAAAGGGTGGAGGGGCCCCCCTTTTGAAAGCAGACAGAAACAAGCTGCAAAAATGGTTTTCCCGAGAAGGGGGGGTCCAGCCAACTGAACAGTGCTCCCCGCCCCGGGAAAAAGGTCAAACTTTCAAAAGGGGCTCTGGCAAAGGCGATTTGTGGGAAAAAAAAGTTTTGGGGGAATGTTCCTCCCCCCTTTTTTTATTTCTTTGGGCCACCCCCGGAAAGGGAGGGTGACGTCTGATGAATCGTTGGTGGGATCGTGTGTTGCAGAATTTCTGCTCTAAAGGTCCCCCCCCGACTTCCCTGGACCTCCCTCTCAGGCCCTGCAGGGTTTGTGGAAAAATCACAGAATGGGCGGGGAGAGGGGGGGGAAGGGGGCGCGGGGAAAAAGGGGATGGGGGGGGGGGGAGTTTGTGAAACTGGGCGGGGGAAAAGGGGAAAAGCAGATTTTTGGGTAAGAGGGGGAAAAGAGAAAGGAACAGTTACGAAGGGTCTTTTTTATTATTAAATTTTTGGGTTTTCATTATGATGATGATGATGATTGTTATTATTATTATTTTTGGGTTTTTGTCGTTGTTGTTTGGTTTTTTGTTTTTGTTGTTGTTGTCGTAGTTGTGTTTTTTGCTGTTGTTTTTTGTTGTTTTTCCCTCATCGAGTCGTCCATCAAACCTTTTCATCATCATAATCCCATCATCATCATCAAATAAAAACCCGAGCTGTTAGGATGACAAATGCAACCCTTTTGGAAAACCCGGCCCAGGAAAAAAAGAGAAGAGAGACTGCTCTCCCGTTCAGAGCAGTGTTGGGGGAAAAGTCTGAAATTTCCCCAGGTTTCTTTTGCAGCTTTAAGGTGGAGAGTTTTATGAAAAGGGGAAAAAACTATCTGAGAGGGGTGGCGGTCTGCAGCTCAAATGTGGAGGGTGTAAAAAGAGGAAGGAAAAAAACCTGAGGGGGGGAGGGGGGTCCGAACTGGACTGTGGGGGACCCCTATTTTGACAGAAATGTTTGATCATCTGAGAGGGGGGCGCACTAAAAATTTTTTACAATAGATATCCGTTTTTGGAACCCCAGACAATTCAGTCGTTGAGATTTAGTTTATGCTTTGTGATTTGGGGCCCGGGGACAAAAAACTGGGCCCCCGAGGAGTCTGGGCGGGCCCTTTGGGGGAGGAAAAAACTTGGGGGGGCCGGGGGAAAAGCTCAGTTGGTTGAGCCCCGGGGGCTCGTAAAACCCCCTTTGGGGACCTTGGGGGGTTTAAAATGCGAAAACTCGCCGGGCCGTTTTGGGACACGGGAAAGAAATGAATGAAAACGTCCGCTGGCAGTCTTCATCAGCACTTCCCCCGGTAGGCAGCCCGTTGTTTTTAAAAAAGAGTGTGGATTGAAAAGGGGCCGGGTTTTTGAGCTTTGGGCTCTAGCCGAGAATTGGGGCTTATAAAGTATTTCCAAATTTTATTATTATTTCCCCTCGGGGGTTTAAAATTTGGTTCTGACTCCATTTTTTTCCCAAAAAGTCCCCCCAAATGAGCCTATAAACCCAGGTTCCGTGTGTGAATGCACGGGCTAAAAAATCTTTCATTTCACGTAAAAAATTTCCTCCCCCAACTTTTCCCGGGAAAAGAGGGCCAGTTTTTGGGCCTTTTATATGGATGACCGTTAAATTTGCATGCAAACCCCGCTGGAAAATTTTAAAAAATGAAGGAAGTAAAGGGGATGAGTGAAAAGGGTATGAACGATATTTACTGAATGGGCACGGAAAACGGGTGAATGAAGCGCCCGGGTTGCGGCCAACTCTTCAGTTTGGGACTATCCCGGGAGGCAGGCTGCTGTGTACACGAGAAAAAGTGTATTGTTTAGCGGGCCCAGAACCTTCGGCAAAGGGGCTTTATAAATGCAATTTTTATTATATTATTTATCATTTTTTTTTGTTATCAATTTTTTTTATTTAACTTTATCTCATCTTATTATCATTATTATTTTTATTATTATCTTTGATGATGATGAGGTTTTTTGTTTTTTGGTTTTTTGTTTTCAAAATTGATTGAGGAACTCGGGGGGAAAAAGTCGATGAAAGGGTGTTTCCAAAATTTCTAGGGGGAAAAAAATTTCGGCCCCCGGTTAGTGGGGAAGGGCGAAATTTTTCCCCTGTCTTTCTGCCCGGCCTTTTTTCAGGGAGCTGGGCGATGCCAGCGCGAAAAGGTCATGGGTCGTCTCCCTTTGGGGGGAAAATGGTCATGGGGGGAAGCTTGGACCAACCTTTTTTGGGGACGTTTCCTTCTTTGGTCTGTGTGTTTTTTGTTGTCATTTCTGGGGTGGGGGATTAGGGGTCGAAAGGGAGCAAACGTTTGCAGTTATGGGAGTGTTTTAAATTTTATCATGGGAGCAAGAAATTACGTATTTTTTGTTGTTTACTGTTTACTGTTCCCTGACTCATTCAAGATTTCCTTTCCTTTTTCAATCAAATCGGGGGGTTTCCGGGAGTTTCACTGTTCCCCTTGTACTTGTTTTTTAAAATATTTGGATTGAAAAAGGGTGTGCCTTCCCCTTTGGGTAAAAAGTTGATTTGTGCTTTTTTCATTTCTCCATTTTTTTTGTTGCTATTAATGGGGTCCCCCTTTCGGGGTAAAATAGGGAATTTTGTTGTCATTTTTGATTGGCGTTTAGGGTCACAAGCAGCAAACCCTTTTGGAGGTTTTTGGGAGGGGTGTTCCTTTCATCATGGGAGCAAAAACTGCCCTAAAATGGGTTTTTTTATTTACTTTTTCTATTCCCTTTCCTCATGTAAGATTTTCCTTTTTATGGAGGATGAGCCCGGGGCCGTATGAGTGAGACAGCGGGGCCCTTCCCCGGGTTTGGAAATTTTGGGGGGGGTGAGGGGACGAAAAAATGGGCCCCCGTAAAGCGGGGCGGGCCCCCCGTTTGGAAATTTGCAAAGCGGAGATGACAACGGCCCCATGGGATAAGGGAGCGGCCTTCCCGCTGGATTCTGCTATGCGAGAGATGACGCAGCCCCGCAGTCCCCCCAAGGGCCCGGGGAGAGGGCCGACCCGGGATGGCCCTCATAGCGGTTTTGTTGTTTTTGGACGCTGTCCGGGCAGCTGGACAAAAAGTGCTCCTTCGGATCGACAGCAAAATTTTTAAACGGATTTTTGCTTCTGGGTTTTTACCCCTGGGCTGGCTTGTTTTTTTCCCGGGCTTTGAAAACGGGGCTTCATTCCCTTTTTTTAGTGTGAGCCTTGTAGATTTCCGCCCGGGAGAGATTTGAATCGGTTTTTTGTCATTGTTGCTTTTTGGTGTTCTTGTTGTTGTTGTTGTTGGGTTTCTGTTTTTTGTTGTTGTTTAAGGCAGATCTTTCCCTGTTTTTTATTGGGCTGGATTTCAATTTTTGGGTTTGGGTGGACACACTTTGGGGGAATTGTTTTTTACAATACATGGGTTTTTTGGGTTTCCCTTAATACATCGATGCTGGCGTTTGTTGTTCATCACGTACATGCACAATTTTCCCCCTTTCTCTCCCCCCTCTCTCTCCTATCTCCTCCCCTCTCTCTCTCTCTCTCTCTCTAGTGATGAGTGTATGTGTGTTTTATTTGGGGATGTTACATGCGTGTGCGTGCCCTGTATCGTGTATACGTGTGTGGGGGTGTGTGTGGTGTGTGTGTGTGTGTGTGTGTGTTTTGTGTGTTGGTGTGTGTGTGTGCGTTTTCCATGGTACGTTTTCCCGGGCCCCGAACCAGGGGGATGGAAGCCAAAAACCGATGAAAGGGACTGGGTGCTGCGGTCCCTCGAAGAAATCGAAAAAACTGCAAAGGGAAATTTCCCTTTAAGTAAAACCCGGGAATTCGACAGACTCCTTCAAAATCTCGCGCGCCCCGGGAACCCCAAAACCCCTCCCAAAACCCCCAAAACGTGGCCCCAAAACCCCACCAGTCCCCAGCCCAAAAGGGCCCTTCCAGAGAGACCCCCCCCCCCCCCCCCCGGAGGGGGGGGGGGGGCCACACACACGCACACCACG
>JAMYXO010002394.1:20000-24021 GCA_033310375.1 Conus canariensis | reverse complement strand
TTCCCGGACCACATGTTGACGTCTCCCCCTCCCTCCCCCAACGAACCCTCCCCCGCCAAAGCAGAAGCTCTTCGCACGGAAGTCCAAGACCTCCTCAAAAGAGGGGCCATCTCGGAGATTTCCCACCCAAACCCCGGCTTCTACTCTTTGTGATCCCAAAAGCCTCGGGAGGATGGAGGCCCATTCTAGATTTTTCGCCCCTCAACAAGTTCCTCAGGCCCACCAAGTTCAAGATGGAGACCCCCACCCAGATCCGAGACTCCATCCATCATCGCGACTGGGCCACATCCGTAGACCTGAAGGACGCCTATTTTTCAGATCCTGATTCACCCGGCCCACAGACGATTCCTACGGTTCGTCTGGCAGACCCCGGAGAGGCCTGCACGCATAGTGGACCTCATCTCCTGCCTGTCACAGGCACCCCACACCTCGGCCAGAACCCTGTCCTCCCTCCTAGGAATGATGGAGTCCCTGTCTCCCCTCATTCCCCTGCGGCGGGTCCCCAAACGCCAACTTCAGAGGGAGTTCCGCCGACGTTTGTCACAGACCTCCGACCGCTGGGACCAGGTCATTCCCCTCGGACACTGGTTCATTTCGGCGACGGAGGAGCGGCTCACTCCAGCCACTCTCTCCACCGGGGTCCCCATCTCCCTCCCAACCCAACCCAACCACTGGAACTTTATACAGACGCCTCCAACTTGGGCTGGGGGGCCCACGTGGAGGACAGTCACGCCTCGGGGAGTGGGAGCTGGAAGCGGTCAGGCTAGCCCTTCTCCAACTCCAGCACAAGGTCGCGCACCGACTTGTTCTCCTCCTCACGGACAATACGTCGGTAGCTTGCTATGTCAACAAAGGGGGAGAGGCCCGCTCCATAGGCCTCTCCCTCAGAACAGAGGCCCTCCTTCGCTGGTGTCGCGCAACCATTGGTTTGTGCCCATGATCGACCTGTTTGCCACCAGCTTCAACCATCACCTGCCCCTGTACGTCTCTCCCGTTCCAGATCCCCAGGCGGATGCAGTCGACGCACTATCCCTCCCCGGGACGGGCCTACTGGCGTATGCCTTTCCCCCCTTCCCCATCCTACACAAGGTGATCAGGAAGGCAAGGCTGGAAAGACCCAGGCTGATCCTCGTAACGCCATGGTGGCCGACCCAGTCTTGGTTCCCGGACCCCAAGTCCCTCACCCACGTTCCCCCCTCCGGCTCAGCCCTCGCTGGGACATGCTGAGACAACCCCGGTCAGGTCTTCCTCACTCCAATCCCAAGATGCTTCGCCTACACGCGTGGCTTCTATGCCAGCCCAACTGCGAACATCTGCATCTACCCCCCACTCGGAGAGACCCCAGTCCGTCCTAGACACACTAGCCGGGCATACTGTGTCTGTGTTTCTGGTTTCTCTCATTCTCATTCCAGAATCAGTCTGTAACAATATGAGCATGTACAGGATTAGGGCAGTCACAACACTACAATGTATGTTCCGTGCAACATGTTCCTAATGTCAGTGTGCCCATCGGCGTGTTGGATTCCCGGACCACATGATCGCCTTCCACAGGGACGGCTCAGTCTCTCTCAAGTTCCTTCCGGAGTTCTGACATCTTGGGAAAGGGAGAAAAAGATGGAGACATGGACCTTTGCCCCTCCAGGTGTCTCAGGTACTACTGGGAACGCACACGCCCCAGGCGCTCCTCCCAGAGACGACTCCTTATCTCCCTCAACCCCAACAATACTAGAGATATCTCGGCGGGAACTATCTCCAGGTGGCTCTCCAAGACGGTGAGATCTACCTACGCTCAGGCGTACAAGGATCTCCCTGTCCTATCACCCAGGGCCCACGAGGTCAGAGCACTGGCCACTTCCACAGCGTTCCAGTACTCTGTCCCCGTGCGCCACCTGCTGGAGGCAGCCTACTGGCGTTCGGAAAATCCCTTCATTAATTTTTACCTGAGGGATATCCGCATGACCAGAGCTGATGGGTCTAAGGGGATTTCCTTTGTGGCGGCCAATGCAGCCATATCGGTCAACCCCAAGAACCACTAGGGCGCTCGCCCTCCTCCGATTCCTTTAAATTCTGCTATGGTCTGACATGGTAAAGTATATGACGCCAAAATGGGGAGTTTGTGTTATACTCCCTGTTTGGCTAGTATACTTACCATGTCAGACTCTAATTCCCTCCCTACCTTCCCCTCTGGCGCCAAGGTTCTCGGGGTCACCATACACCAGGCCTCGCTGAATGACTTATAGGAAGTTGACACTGGCTTCTTCCGGGGCCGGAAGTGGGGTGACATCACGTGACTGTCTTATGACTGCATTGGCCACGGAAAAAATTCGGCCTGACAGAGCTGGCTAACTGCCGTTGAATGCTATGGTCTGACATGGTAAGTATACTAGCCAAACAGGGAGTATAACACAAACTCCCCATCTTTGGGGCATTGACTACAGAGCCATGGACAATTCAGCCATCAAACTCGTTTTCATCAGTGAGCCTGTCAGCGTGTTCAATGAGTGGGCCTGAGATGTCTCCGTTTTGGATCCCTCCCAAGTCCCATAACTGAGAAAGCACTGGTCTGTGGTCTCCCCTTTGCTTCTTTCCTGCCTCCTTTTTACATCACTGTATCCCCTCCCAATCCCATGGAATGATCTCTCTACGCCAAAACAGAATAGGAAGTGGTCTGCTGCATTTATTACACTGTCACGTAAGTTTGAGGCATCCAACTGGTTTTCATCATCGTGTCCGCTGTGTCTTGGATGACTAGGTGGTGCCTAGAAGATCTGTGTGTGGTCCGTCCTGTTGCTATGTATTGACTGATGTGCACCAAAGTGGAGTGTGTTAGGCGTAGGGCGTGGACAACAGATCATGGATGTTTCATGCTTTGAACTGTTTGTTTACGGTGTGTCTGTCCATGGGTGTTTCATAAAAAGACCACATCATGACAGCCTTTGATTTTGGCCGCTCCCACGGCCATTTAGCGACCAGTGCATCCCAGGAGTGAGTATAAGCTGGATTGGGGGAAGCATTCAACCGCCATGGATACTCTGTGAGTCTAAAGCGTTTTCACCAGTGTGTCTGTTTATGTGTTGAGTAAGTAGGCCATGCAGAACAGGATCAACTTCTTGTCTGACTCACTGCCAAGTAAGGACCGATACAGCATGAACATGAACTATTTCTTGTCTGACTCACTGCCAAGTAAGGACCGATACAGCATGAACATGAACTATTTCTTGTCTGACTCACTGCCAAGTAAGGACCGATACAGCATGAACATGAACTATTTCTTGTCTGACTCACTGCCAAGTAAGGACCGATACAGCATGAACATGAACTATTTCTTGTCTGACTCACTGCCAAGTAAGGACCCATACAAAGTGAACATGAACTGGTCTGGTGAATCCCCCAAGCAACAATACGTGTTTTAGGCATGGAACTAGTTTTTATCAACACAGAGCAACATAAATAAAAAATACATATGCATGAACTTTGACCTATAGTTCTCTGCTTCTAACCTGTCACGTCGTCATTCATCGGACCAGTCTCCATACAATGAACTTTGACCTATAGTAGTCTGCTTCTAGCCTGTCATATATTGCCATTCAAGGACCAGTCCCCATTAAATAAAGTATGACATTACCAAGGGAGCGGGTCCATTCAGCTTTACTGAACAAGCTTCAGCTGACCTAGTTCTGAGCACCACAGCTGATGCTGTGAAGTCTGTACTGAACAAGCTACAGCTGACCTAGTTCTGAGCACCACAGCTAATGCTATGAAGTCTGTACTGAACAAGCTACAGCTGACCTAGTTCTGAGCACCACAGCTGATGCTATGGGGTCTGTACTGAACAAGCTACAGCTGACCTAGTTCTGAGCACCACAGCTGATGCTATGAGGTCTGTACTGAACAAGCTACAGCTGACCTAGTTCTGAGCACCACAGCTGACGCTGTGAGGTCTGTACTGAACAAGCTACAGCTGACCTAGTTCTGAGCACCACAGCTGACGCTGTGAGGTCTGTACTGAACAAGCTACAGC
>JAMYXO010002394.1:0-15000 GCA_033310375.1 Conus canariensis | reverse complement strand
CTAGAACACGTGGCTAGAGAGACCTCCTCTATGCATGATGTGCTAGAAGAGAGGGTGCCACAAGGAACTTTAGTTTGACTATTGGGCCCATGCCTGTTTTAGTATAGAAACATACACTGTAGGAATCAATCTCTGTCTGTCTGTCTGTCTGTCTGCTCTCTCTCTCCCTCTCTCCCTCTCTCAGTCTCCCTCTCCGACTCTCTCTCTCCCTCTCTCTCCGTAATTGTGTGTCTCTATCTCTTTGACTCTCTCTCTCTCTCTCTCTCTCTCTCTCTCTCTCTGTGTGTATTTGTGTCTCTCTGACTCTCCCTCTGTCTCTCTATTTGTATATCTCTATCTCTCTGACTCTCTCTCTCTCTCTCTCTCTCTCTCTCTGTATTTGTGTATCTCTCTCTCTCTCTCTGTATTTGTGTATCGCTGTCTCTCTCTCTCTGTAATTGTGTATCTCTGTCTCTCTGTCTCTGTATTTGTGTATCTCTATCTCTCTGACTCTCTCTCTCTCTGTATTTGTGTATCTCTGTCTCTCTGTCTCTGTATTTGTGCATCTCTGTCTCTCTCTCTCTGTATTTGTGTATCTCTATCTCTCTGACTCTCTCTCTCTCTCTCTGTATTTGTGTATCTCTGTCTCTCTGACTCTCTCTCTCTCTCTGTTTGTGTATATCTCTCTGACTCTCTCCCTGTCTCTCTCTGTATTTGTGTATCTCTGTCTCTCTCTCTCTCTCTCTCTCTCTGTATTTGTGTATCTCTGTCTCTCTCTCTGTAATTGTGTATCTCTGTCTCTCTGTCTCTGTATTTGTGTATCTCTCTCTCTCTCTCCCCTCTCTCTCTCTCTCTCTGTATTTGTGTATCTCTGTCTCTCTGACTCTCTCTCTGTCTCTCTGTATTTGTGTATATCTCTCTGATCTCTCTCTTGACCAAGATGGCGGACTGAGGAGATCGGTGAACTGTTAACCGTATGTCAATATTGTTGAATTTCACTGGCTATAATGTCACAACAGTTATAATTAGTGTACTGGAGAATGTATGATTGTTCACTTGACTCAAGGATGTAAGTACCGTCACCCATCGACCTTAAGTACATCATTGACGAAAAACACCATTGTAGAACGTTGGGCGCCTGTATCATCAGTTGAAAATCCAAAACAAATTCAAATAAAATCGAGATATTTTCAAACAGTTTATCACACACATGCTCTGCCATCACGATCACGAAATGTCGCAAAATAACTGATCGCGCATCCAACGACTTGAATATGAAAAAGCTTGTACAAGTTGATGATAGTCATGTAGATTTACATTGCCAAGCAAATCGCATGAATAAAGAATAAGAATTATGCTGATTTAACGAACATCAGTTCCAAGTTACAAAAATGAATCTCTCAACACATTAACAATCTATAAATAAGTCTAGCCTACAAATCCAAACATCGCCTACCTCAGGCAATCTTCCCGAAATGGTTGTGGAATTCTGGCTGATGCTGCAGCTCTGGCCCACACCAACCCCATAGACTTTAGCCTGTCCGTAGACCCCCCTCCCCCCCCCCCTACGGGGGGGGGGGATTTATGAGTGAAATTTTCTGATACTTTGTTCATTTTAAAATTTTATGGCATATGTTACCCGCTGTAACCAGGTTATTTCAGGATATACGAGCGTTACACTATAGTAACCCTACCGATGGTGATTATTCAGGGGGTGGGGTTATTTTAAGTCTCTTAAATCAAATTTCTTCTTAAGTATTTGTATTAAATTTGGTACCAAACTAAAGAATACTGAAAAGGCTATCTGCTCATGGACATTTCACAACCATACAAGGAATGCGGAACATGTTCTTTACGAACAAAGTTTAAAATGCATATGAAAACACAGTACGATACAAAAAACAACTTGTCAATGGTAATGACATGTCTCTGAGTACAGATAAAAAAAACCCTCTCACCCTATTCATTGCTGATGTCACAGCCATCTTGAAAGACAGCATCAGCAAAGCTGCCAAGCTGAGGTGGACTAGTTTGTGTACTCAAAGAGCACAGTTGTAGTGTTTGCCAGCAAACACTTGCTCCATTGACCCACTCGCACAGACAGCAGACTGAATGACTATTCCAGCAAGACCAGTTCTCTCATCAGTTTGCCAACAGCGCCAAGGAAAGAGCAGATTGTATGGAAGCTTCCTAGTCTGACAAAGATGTCTTGGAAGAGATTGTTCTGCCACACCAAGTTGCATGCTTTCCTTGCTACTGCTAAGTCAAATGTAACTAATGTTATACCTTGCCCCACTTGCTTTGCTGCTGCCTGTGACACTTTGAGGACATGCTGGACTGTGGAATTTTCTGTGATGGGGTGGTGGATGGGTGGCATGTAGTCAACAGTAGACTGCATCCTTTCTATCCTTTCTTCTCCTGTGAGAGACACCCATCCTCCCCATCCAGGCACCAGTTGATTTCCATCTTTGTCCTCAAATCTGGAGAAAACCCACCAAAAGTCAACAACTTTAGCTTTGTAGACTGCCTCTGGGTTTGAGAAATGAGTGTCGACAACATTCAAGTTGGGTTCTGCCTTTTCTTTTGCAAAGCAGGGTGGTACGTGTTTCTTGGTTCAGACTGCATGGAGCATTGGTGGTTACGAGGAGCAGGAGATAGTTCTGTTTGAGAAGGAACTGTGTCATGCACTGTGTCTCCTGTCACCTCTTGAATAACTAGGCCATGAGTGGAGTGGGTGGTGTCAGCTCCTGAAAGGGTTTCTTCGTTCAGGTCAAAGTTATCCCAGCAGAAATGAATCACTTTGTTCTGTTCTAAACTCACCGTTGAAGGCAGAAGACTAGCACACTGATGTACAAAGTTGGCCAAAGCAGTCTCAAGTCCTACAATTGTTTTGTATCCAGCAACGTGCTCAAAATGATTCAAGAGACTTAGAACTTCAGAGCTACCAGCCAGTAACATGTCTGATAGACATTCCAAGTAGAAGATGTTTGGGCATTTTCCACTTCCCCCTGTCAAAGAGTATGTCCTGGCCGATGGAGGATGCTAATCTGGTGGTTTTGTTTTGCTCCACAGTACTACTTTTTCCAGACAGCAGGTTTTGGAGAAAATCTGTGAGAACAGCTGGAGGATGGACAGCATCAGACTGAAGGTACTCTGTAGATGGAGGCCATGGCATGTCAGGTGCAGCTCTAAAAGCATCCAAGATGTGTCGACGAAGGACATATGCAGACTCCTCAAGTCGCCTTTCTTCTGAAGCTGCTGACACAAACGCTGTCTCAACTGCCTGACCTCGGGCAAGTTCGTCACAATAAACAAGTTCACTGCGATGGTTTGGAGCCCAAAATTTTATTCTGAAGCCAAAATATTTCATTATCTTTTCTGTCAGTTTGTAAGTCTTGTATCCTGGGTTGTAGAAGTCAGGGGAATGTTGTTGCATGTATCCACGGTACTTCTCTCTCAGCATGGTCATTTCTCCACCTGCGCACCTCTGATCAAGGCATTTTCAACGTACTCACATATGTACTCAAATGCCCTCTCATGTGCCTGTAGCTGCTCAACAGATGTCTGGCCTGTGGATGTTTCAGCATGCCTGCCTTCAGATCTCACATAGTCTTTCCTGCAACCCTCATGATAGTGAGCTTCACGTGCTACCAGATCTACATCTTGATAGTGAGTGAAAATGTCATCATGCGTAATTTTTGCTGCATCCTTTATAGACTGTTCTGGCCGTCTTGGTGACTCATTTTTACAAGTTTGTCAAAACATGCAACTCCTTTTGAAGCTTTCTTCCTGAATTTTGTGTTGCCAAAGATACATCTGTCGTTTGGAAGCAGTGGGCCTGATGTAGCAACAGCAGTCCTCTTTGGTTTAGATGGTCCTACAACTCTTCACTCTCTGTCTCATGTTTCCTTTTCCTGGCAAATTTCACATTGGTAAACCGTGCATAACAGCTTCTGTGATAACCATGGCGAGTAAAGCCCATACTTTCTGGAATGCAATCACAAATCTGATCTAGTCTATGACATGCTACATTTGAAGCACGTCTCAAATGGAGAGACTTCTGGATAGGTTTTTTTTTTTTTTTTTTTTTTTTACTTTCTTCAGTTATGTGGGGTTATAGTCTTCTTTTTTTCTGCTGTTTTTTAAATGATTACACATGTTCTTCCATCAGATTAACATTTTTCATCTGATTTACGATTTTATGGATGAAAGATTTTTAACGAAGTTTCTGATGCGTTTCTAGACGATGTCATTTAAAGAGATGTGTGAAAGGTGTTTTTTTTTTTTTTTTTTTTTTAATGACTTGTGAGTTGATTTTAACGTGGTGACAGCCCTGATGTGGCCCCTTGCGGTCGGCTGGGCTATAAGCAACATTATCTTATCTTATCTTATCTCTCCCATCTCTTGAACATTTTCCTTTGCATTTGGTGTGTGCTTTTAACGGTCACTGGTTGTTCATCTGCCATGGTGCAAATCTGAATTCACACAGGAGAAGATGACGCATTTTTAATTACAGTGTTATTAGAGGCTGCACACCTGCCCATTCCCAATGATCGAAACAAGACGGTTAAAAACAAATGGATACTATAATGCGGCAAAGCGGTTTGCCCTATTCATACACTTTGTCAAAGTTAGTGGTGAAGTACGCAGAACTAAAACTAGCAACGAACTCAAACAGCGGTTTTTCCAAAGCACGGACACGCATGTCAGAGGTTCTCCAGCAACCCAATCAGAAAAGTGCATCTTGCGCTGTGAGAGCGAGTACCGTCTGCTATACTAATCTGGGCTACACATGCTTAGCACAGGAGTCTGGCCGAAATAATGAGACACGCGCAGCAGAGGGGATGGGCAGAGGTGTGTAGAAGATGTGTGCATGAACGCTTTACACTGACACACACACACACACACACACACACACACACACACACACACACCACACACAGGTGGGGATGGGGTGAGGTGGGTTTACTAAGGACATGCATACGTCATGCTGCAGACAGAGATCACAGTAAAGCAGGCAATGGCATGCACACAATGACTGCTTTGTATGTTAGATTTCTTTACAAAGACAACATTTTGCGACAAGAAGAAGAAAATACACAAGCGCCTTCGTAAGATAGGTGTGACTTGAGAGACAAAGAAACTCATGGCATTAATTTTTTTTATTATTAGACCAGTGCTCCAAATCACTGGTTCATGTTATTGAATCTCTCACCACTAGAGAAACATTGCCTCAACGCGCTGTCGTAAACGCATTACTTTTAGTGCCACACCGATGTGACGTTATAAACGAATGTTACAGTACTTACTTTTCGTAGAAAATCTATGATCACAATAACGAAATCTTGATCTAGGCCTAAGTGAACATACGCTGTTTTGTGATACACACTGAACTGTGGAGACAAAACTAGCAAGAAACGCGTGGATAGGTGTCGGCTGCTCCACTTGCACGGGGAACAGAACAGCGCACAGCTGTGGTTGAGTGGTACGACAGATTTCAGCTGCATGCGATTCGGATGCCCATGCACAAACATCATCACTGTATCTCTTTTTGTAAAATACCAGCAGAATAGTGTGCAGATATATCGAGGAAATTTGTTTTAGATGTCATTCACGACAAACCTATGAGATATCAAGCCAGATTATATGTGACAAACAGAGAGTAAACACCCCTACCCCATAATGCTAAATACAAGGCGCAAAGAGGAAAAAACACACTATTAATGCAGCTCTCAATGCCAAAATAACCTGTTTACCAGAGGGTAACATGTCAAATGTTTCCTCCCATATCCCTAAGCTTTTCTAGAAAACCAAGTCAAAAATTCCCCCCAGAGCGGGGGAGGTTTCCACCCCTCAAGACCAAGGTCTACCAGCAATGGTACGTCCAGCCTCCAGTCCCTTCTGTGGTGGATCGCACGAATGGCCCAGCTCCCCTTGGTCTGGGGGCCGTCTCTTGCTCTTCGCCAGATTACTGAACCATTTCTCCACGGCTAGCGTGCTGTAGCCTTCTTCAGTTTTACGTCTTCCTCTAATCCGCTTCAAACGCTGGATCGTTGCAGAGTTTAATCTTCTTGCTGTCACCTTTCAATGCCTGCTGCCCGTTGTTCCCGATCTTGCCGAAGATCAGTGTTGCTCGGTGACATTGAATGTTTAGTTTAGTTGTCCACGACAAAGGCAGTTCATTGGTCAACGGTAACATGTGACTTTACTTGGAGATATTCGCCAATAAAAACCCTGGATACAAGGGACATAACAACGAACGAAACTTACGTATTTGTGTAAGACGTCACAAAATATTTTTCGTTCTATTTATTTATGAGCTTGTTCCGTCACACACACACACACACACACACACACACACACACACACACACACACACGCCACCCACACACACACACACACGCACACACACACACACACACACACACACACACACACACAGATGGTTGTAGAGGAGGATGGATGGAAGCACAGATGGTTGTAGAGGAAGATGGACTGGATCACTGACTGATAGAACAAGTTCAGGATGTTGCTGTTGACCCTGAACTGTGGGAGCTTCCGCAGAAAGAAAAGACGCTGGTTGGCCTTCTTGCAGCACATTGTCGATGTTAGGGGTCCGCTCCAACTTGTCAATGACTGTGTCGAAGTACTTGTAGGTGCGCACAATGCGCCACTTCCTCCTTCCTTGAATGACAAGTGGTGGGTGCTGCTTGGGTTCCTGCAGAAGTCGATGACCATCATCCTCTTCTTTTTGGTGACATTGACTGTAAGGAATTTCCTGTCGCACCAGTCCACACCAACTTGCCGACTGCCTCTCGGTACATGGTTTTCATCAGAGTCGTGCATCAGCCCTGTAAGCGACGTGTCATCTGCGAACTTGATCTGCAGATTGCATGCCTTCCTGGTGCGTCAGTCAGCTGTTGTAGATGGTGAATAGGGCATGCGACAGAACACACCCCTGTGGGCTCCTGCATTGGTCACCAGGACATCAGGAGACAACCCGGCCAACTACGACTTGCTGTGGTCAGTCAGTCAGGAAGCTGAAGATCCATTTGATGATATCTGTGTTAACAGCCATGGCCAGTAGTTTCCCGACGAGGACAAGGGCCTGAATGGTGTTGGAGGCACTTGAAAATCCACAACACAACCCTGGCGAACGTCCCTAGCCTATCATGGTGCTGGTGGAGGTGGTGCAGCATTGGTCTTGGATGGCATTCTTCTGGCTCCTACCTCTGAGTAAGGCGAACTGCAGTGGATCTTGAATGGTCTTCAGTCTCTCCCCTGAGATGCTGAGGACAATTTCCTCAGTACATTTCATGGGGACTGATGTTAGCGGCCA
Source organism: Conus canariensis (assembly GCA_033310375.1). Taxonomy (NCBI): domain Eukaryota; kingdom Metazoa; phylum Mollusca; class Gastropoda; order Neogastropoda; family Conidae; genus Conus; species Conus canariensis. Next base: position 7,682 of record JAMYXO010002394.1, on the reverse strand, counting down.
CTGGTTCTGTAGTCGTTGAACTGACTGATCACTTTCTTCTTTGGCACAGGAATGATTGTGGATGACCTCCATAATCGCGAAACATGGCCTTCCTGAAATGATCGCTTGGAACAGCTCTTGAAGACATGGGCCAAGGAGTTGCTGCAGGTTTCAGAGTCCAACTTGCTGATGGCTATCCGGACCAGAGGCACTTATGACATTTAGCTTCCTGAACAGTCTGCGGACTTCCTCTCCACTGATAGTCACTGGGATCCAGGAGCTGGGGCACCGTGCCCATGGCCCGCTGCTGCTCATAGCTGAAGTCCCCGCTGGTCAAAACGAGTTTGTAGAACACATTCAGTAACATTGGCCAATCTCCTCTCATCATCTGCTCTCAGTTCAGCTTTCTTGGGCCTGTACCCTGTTATGGCAGAGATGTTCTGCCAGCACTTCCTGGAGTCACCTTGCCGGAAGTTGACCACGATTTTGCAGAGTACTTCTTCTCCTCCCTGATCCTCTTGTCGATCTTCTTCTAGGTGAGCTGCATATTCCTGGTGTCCTTTTCTTTCAGAGCTGACTTTTCTCTCTTTCAGCAGCTGTTTCAGGTCCTTGGTGATCCAGGGCTTTGGATTTGGGTACACGTTGATCTCCATTGTCTGTAGTACCATACCCACGCAAAAGTCGATGTAGCTGGAGATCACGTCAGTTGTCTTGTCTAGTGGGCTCTCATCGTCCAGAAACACGCCCCAGTCTGTTTATTCAAAAACAGGCGTGTGTGTGTGTGGTGTGTGTGTGTGTGTGTGTGTTAGTGTGTGTGTGTGTGTGTGTGGTGTGTGTGGTGTGTGTGTGTTTGTGTGTGTGTGTGAGTGGTGCATACATGCATGCGTAAGTAGCTGCGTATATTTGGCCTGTCCGTACTCGGAGCGTACCACTATAATTCTTTTGTAGTTATTTCCCTTTCTGTGCCCAACTCAATACTGCAGGACTCTCACCACAGTGTGATTTAAACTGCCCTGATGTTTAAAACACCAAAATAGCAACCCAAAAACAAATTTAAGAAAGAAAAAAAAAAACGGTACCGCAAGAATTCCAATACCTTCCTTAATTCAGTTGATGTGTAGAAACACACTTTATACAGGGAAAAAAAAAACAAATACTTCTACTGGGCCCGAAAAAAAATTTAGTATTTTTTTTTGATAGAAACTGGTCATTTGCCTCATCCAGAATGGATAACGCAAAGAAACCTATTTATCATCTGAAAAGTAAGTGGCGATCGTGTCTCAGTTGCAGTGGTCCAACCGCATCCAACAGTCTCGATTAAACCAGCATGGCTTGGGAAGTTGTGTGATGTGAAATCATGGATTAAGAACTGCGTGGGAGGAATGTTGGAGCTTTGACCGGTGGGTGCCTGGAATGAAGTGGTGTCTGCAGTTTGTGATACAAAGCTGCTAGCCTGCTGATTTAGTCTCTGCACCAGATAGTGAGGCAATGGAAGCCAAACCAACATATTACAAGGAAATGTTATTCCCACCCTTCTGACCAACATACGCGACTTCACCAAGCAAACTAAACTACCCCTGAAAAATCCATCTGAGAATACAAAGCAGGAAAATAGAACAAAGAGCGGATGACTCAGAAAAGTGAGAAGCAATTAAGCCCCTTAATCAGCGAAATGAAACAAGAGCATGGATATCTGGCAAAAGAAAATCTCAACGATAAAGAATAACAGGACACACCAGCACAGACAGGGAGTGACCACACTAAATTTCAAAGCCAAAAAAAGCCAAACAAGACATATATTCACATAAAAAACAAAGACCAAAAAGACTCACAACCAAAGAGAACAAGAACAACGCAGCAACGACACAACCACAAAAACCACAAAAGAACAAATGGCAATAAACAACCAAGAAAACGAGTCAGCATGACGCCCAGCAGAAACAACAAGACAAGAGACAAGACAAGACAGACAAAATTGAACAACGGAAAGAAAAAGAGTGGGTTACGAAAAACAACAGCAAAGGAAAAAGAATCAGCAAATAATATCCCTTTTTAAAAAAGAATAGAAGAAAGACAGGGAAGATGTTGGAGGTTGGGGGGGGGGGGGGAGAAGAAAGAAAAAAGAAAAAATACACAGGAAGAAAGAACGAAAGAAGGGAGTAAGAAAGACGGAAGAAAAAGGAAAACAAAAAAAGAAAACAAACACACAACAAAAAAAAGAAGTGACACCAACAAGCCAATGAACAAGTTCACCGTCTGTCGAGAACATTTTGCAAGAACTGTTCGTGTTCTGGACCGGCCAACATACGTAATGGCTTCGCATCCCACAGGTACCTCTTGCCTGCCTGTTGCTTGGGCCGGTGAGGACCGCCAGTGCCCGTCGAACGCGTCTCCAGTCTGCTATCGAGTTGCCAAAGACAAACACAGAAACTTCATACAAAAACGACAAGAAGGTCAGAAGAAGAAGGGAGCACATGGATGTTTCAATAAAAGAGAAATAGACACAAAACAACGCAAAAATTGCACATACTGAAGTCATAAGTCAAAATGAGCGGCGAGAGTTGAAGAGGGGGAGGAGAGAGGGAAAAGAAACAGAAGAGAAAGAAGAGAGGAACAAAACAATCCAAAAGATCCAACATCTTGTTTTTCAGCAAAATAAAACATGATAAAAGACAAAGAAAACAGATTTTTCAAAGAAAGAAAAGAAGTAGAACCTCACAAGAGAGTTTTGGTTGTTATTGTTTCTTCGTGCCGTGCATGTCCCGTTTATTTTTTTTGGACAAAGGGAAACCCACAACGTCCATCTGTTCCTGTTCTCCCCGAGTTTTTTTTCTCTGAGGAGAGACTGGCTTTCTTCTATTAAGTCTTAATGGTAACGTCACTCATCTCTCGCCCCACGGCGACGAAATATCGTTTGATTGGGTTTGTTGTTTCATTGTGGAAGGGAGATGGAGTTCAAAACTGAATTCCTTGAGCGTTTGTTTGTGCTGATGTGTCTGTTGTTTGTGTTGCGCGTACTGCATTTTGTGCTCTTCACCGCATCAGCTATTCTTTAAATCTTCAAGGAGGCTTAGTCAAAAGAGCAAGAATGTGTAGAATTAATTACGAACGTTCTCCCAATGATCTTCAACCGAAATATCAAAGTTACTTTACAAGAAAAAATGCTTCTGAGATATTCCCCTACCCCCCATATATCGATAGCCGGCACTCTAATGGAATGCCAGAACCTTATATATTCATCTGAAGTCAACAAAATTACATTCTTTAAACTGTTTGGACCGAAAAGCCCAATTTAAAACAAACTGATTTTGACATGATTGCGTTTCCTTCCCGCCATTATTGAGCGGGATTACCTTCCGTTACCTTTGATGTGACGGATTATTTCGGTCGTTTAAATGTGTGCTGAACTTATATATGAAAGTGCTAAAGTAAAATAGTTTACCTTGGACGCTATTTAAACTGGTATTGCATAATCAATTCGCGCATTTTATCTTCGCACCAAACCGCTATTCTGATTTCCAAAGTTTGTGAGAAAAACTGTGAACAAAAGTACGTTCCATAAGTGAACCTCATTTCGTGCCATGACTAAATAGATCTAGCAGGTTTAAACCAACTCGCCAGCCTGTGTGTTGATCCATCAATCCATTGCTGTTATGGAATGGGAAACACTTAAACAGCAGACAGAAAGCGACAAAAATGAAGATAAGATGCGTTTAACATAGCCACTACGTGTCACCCGGAACATCACTTCCTGTGGTGGGTGTGGACTGATAGTGTACGAATGGTTAGAAGATCGGAGTTATTTAAGAAGAATTGGCGTGTGTAGGTGCCTGCTATTCAAAGTACAGGAACAGTGGCTGAAGTAGTAGTGAGATAGTTAAATAAGGGAGATATGGGGAGAGTTTAAATACAGTGGGTATGGTACATGTTTAAAGTCAGTGCGATCACTGTATCGAAGTGTAAATCGGCAATAGTAAGAATGGAACAATCTGTCTAAGATTTAGTCCCCCCTGTGATAGGGTACTGTCAAGCAAGTGAACTATCTGATTCCTCTGTAGAATACAAGCAGGGAAATGACTCAAGTAGACTGGATAGGTGTAGCAATTAAGCCGAGAGGATAAAGTTAAAGTGCATTCACTAATTTCGTCGAGATAGATCAGCCACACAGATGGTGACCAATAGTAAAGCATAGGCAAAAAGTATATCAGATGAAAGAAACCAAAAATCAAAAAAGCGCGCGAGGCTTGGCAATGTAGAGATCAAATTTATGAGCTTTAACTGCCCTCAGGATCCTTCTTAGACATCTTTTCTGCAGCTTGTATGGGTAAACAACATCCTGAACCCTGTCATAAAACAACGTGACATTCTTCTCATTTATTAGCTTTGCTCAGGAGAGGAACATGTCTCAGAATTAATATTGGTTTGTCGCACAAAAAGAACAGGTCAAACCGCAATTTCTTCCTTGTTAGCTCATGGCAAGACATTGCACTCAAAGCCGGCAGTTCTCTGAAATTATGATCATTATACTCCAAGCAAGTTCACAGAGTATGATTGCATGGCCAGCTTGTCATTAGCCAAAGCACAAGACAACACAAAACCAAGCAACAATGGAGTGTACAGAGTAAAGTTGACATGACGGGAGGTGGTAAAGGCCTCAGGCGAAAAGACTAGATCTTGTAGAAGTGCAGTCAGCAAGCAAGCTCCAAGGAGGAAAACGGAAACTCCATGTCCGAGTGCTATACTAGCAGAAACAAATAACTTCATAGCTATTCCCACAAAACCAGTTCACTGTGGATGTAAAGGCATCATTAACAAACAAGCTTAAGAAGTCAGGTCAATTCCACCACTCCCCAATACAAAAATGTCAAAGACATTCTAAAAAAGGTTGGAACCCCTGGTTGGATTAAGAAAACTGAGAAGGGCTTTCACGATACTTCTTGAAATCTCACTCTCTTTCTCTCCTCCATTCATTCTCTCGTCTCTCTCAGTTGCTTTCTTCTACCCTGTTTCGAAGTTGCGTCACTCTGTCACCTCGGAAGTTCCTCTTCTCACTTCTTCTCCTCCCTATCCTCTTCGTCTTCTTCTAAGCTGCATTCCTTTCCTTTTCTTTAGAGCTGACTTCTTCCAACAGTGTTCTAAAGCCTTGGATCCGTTTGATTTCGTTGTTCCTTGTCTGTGTACCATACCCCCAATTGTTGTCTGGGATCCGTCTTTTGTCTGTCTTGGTCTATCGTCAATGCCCCAGTCTTTTTCAAAAGCTGTGTTGTTGTTGGTTGTTGTTGTTTTGTTTTTTTGTGTTTGTGCTAACATGGGTGTTGCGTATATTGTGCCCGTGTAGTGGGGGAAAAATTTTAGTTATTCTTTCTGGTGGTGGCCCACTCAATCTGCAGGCTTCTCATCCACAGTGTGATTGAACGCTGCCCTGATGTATAAAACAAGAAATAACAAAACAACAAATTCAATTAAAAAAATCGGTATGGCCCAAGAACTATATTCTTTCCCTTTAATTCCCAGTTGACGTGTAAAACACTACTTTATACAGAAAAGGGAATTTGAAGTTAAAAAATGAAAAAAAAAAACAAAACTTCTCCTGTCTGAAAATGTTAAAAACATTTTTTTTCGATAGAAAGGTTTTCATTTGTAATAAAATTCGCTGAGTGATCATGCACCCCCTTTAGACAGCCCCAAGCTTAGTGGCATTGTCCTGGGCCACATATTTCACCCCTTTTCCCTCGTGTGGTTAAAAATGACCCTGTATGTTTGTAAAATTTGGACAAGGGAAAAAAAAAAAAAACAAAAAAAAACTAAAACACACAAAAAAAAAAACCAAAACAAAAAAAAAAAAAGGGGGAACAAAAACAAAAAAAAGCACGACGGTTTTTGGACTTCTTTGGGCCCCTTCTTCAGCAAAATTTTCCAACACTTAGGACAATTTGAAACAAAGAGCGAGCAACACCTTCTTTTCGTGTAACTACGGGCCAAAATGAATCCATTGAAGTCAGTTCACGCGTAAAATATTAGTTTTAAGCCAAGGGAAGGAATTAGTGATCTGCTTTTTAAAAAAATTATTCCCTTGTCTGAAATGTTCAGCATTTGTTGAATAAAAAGTTTTCTTTTTGTCTTTTCTAATCAATTCGCTGATTGGGCGCAATAAAAATCTATCAAAACATTAGTTTGTACTGCCAAGGAATGAGTTAGAAGTTCTGAATCGAAAGAGTTAAAATGTCACATTTGTTGAATTTTGTTCTGTCTGGGGGATTGATATCGGAAGAAAAAAAAAAAAAAGAGAGAGAAAAGAAGGTACACAGGAAGAACGATAGAATGAAAGAAAGGGAGTACAGAAGACTGAAGAGAGAAAGAAAGAAGGAAGATCGATAGATAAAAGAAAGACAACATCAACAAACAAAAAAGAAAGAAATGCACACCAAAACAAGGCACAAATGACGCAAAGTTGCCATCCGTCTATCTGGAGACACAATGGTGTTGCGCCATGGATCAGTCAGTTGTGAGCGCAGCGCCCGCTGTGGCTGAAGAGCCTGATCCTCGAGCGGCAGTTGCTGCAGGTGAAGTCTCCGTCATCATGTCTGTGGGTGCCGACGCCTTCTTTGCCCGTCTGCGGTACTCCGTTCTTTCCAGGCAACTCTCCCTGCTCTGCTCTGCTTGCTTGATGCCGCCTTGATGGTGGACCGCCAAACTGACCCGGTCTAAGCTGCTGTCTCCAGGGCTGCTGGGTCGAGGTTTGCCAAAGACAAACACAGAAAAATTTTTAATAACAACAACAAGAAGAAAAAATACAGAAAGAACGAAAGATAGACACGATGAGGATGTTTTTTAAAGAAAAGAAAAATAGACAGCAAAACAATGCAAAAAAATTTACAAGACATAGCCCAAACACAGAAAAAATATAGACAAAAACCCATAGAATAACTAGAAATGTCAATGAAGTACAAAAATAATGAAAGACGGGCACGAGCAAGTTTTCAAACAAAAGAAACAAAACAAAACAAAAACCCCAAACAAACAAAAACGAAAAAAAAAAAAAAAAAAAAGAAAAAAACGAAAGAAAGGGAGAAAGAAAATACGACAAAACAACTCCAAAAAGGGTACAAAAAACAAAACTGAATTTTTGAACAGTAAAGTGTAGGAAAAATAATAAAGACGGACAAAGAAAAACTGAAGGGTTTTTTAAGAAGAAGAAGAAGAAGCTCAACAAGAGAATGCTTTTGGGGTTTCTTGCTTGGATTCATAAACTGGTTAAAGGGTGCATCCAAGATCTGACCTTGCTACTCTCTTTTCTCTCTCTCTCTCTCCTCTCCCCTCTCCTCTCTCTCTCTCTCTCCTCCCTTGGGTATTTTTGTAATAATTGATTGCGTCTATCTCCCCTTGTACCAAAAAAAAAAGTTTTTCATATTGTATAACAGATATAGCAAACAAACAAACAAACAAAACTTGATTTGTGTCGTATCATTCATTCAAGAGTAAGCGCTTACAATCTTTCTTATTCTGCCATTTTGTTGTGTGTGTTGTGGGGTGTTGTGTGTGTGGTGTGTGTGTGTGTGTTTTTGTGTTGTTGTGTTTGTGCGTGTGTGTGTGTGTTTGTGGTGTGTGTTGGTGTGTGTGTGTGGGTGTGCGCTTGGCGCGCGCAAACGCGCGGCACGGCTACATGCGTGGTCTGTACTGCATATATCTGACCTGTTCGTTGT